>JALLOX010000740.1:0-10006 GCA_036939695.1 Thalassiosira ordinaria | reverse complement strand
GGTTTAGAAACGGGACTGACCAAAACCCGAGCATTGCTCGGGTTTTCAAGGCAACTAACGGGATATTTGAGCTAATAAAAGCGATGAATTTTGCGAGTGCGCCCCCCTCGGCCCGCCAACCTATCAACGCCACGCAACAGCTGGAACCTGCCAACAGAACCAAGCAACAACACCCACAACAACAACAACGCCAACGGTCAACAAAGGTCAACAACAACCGGCAGTGCCATAGAAGATAATCAGAATGAACTCCGAATCAGACCCACCGACAACGACAAAAGATCCACCGTTGCCCAACATTGATTCTGGAAATGGATCGGAACAGGCTGCCACGGCCAGCCGTAAAGGCAGTAACATGCTATCGGCATCCCAAGTCGAAAAGCGGCGCGACTTCACCAAAAAGCAGAACCTGCGCCGTCAAGTCTATCGCGACTTGACCGTGTTTCGGATGTTCCCGTTGCAGGCGATGGCGATGGATGATTACGATCAGCACGTCAAAGACTATTTCAGTGGAGATAAAAGCAGCACTTTGGATGAAGATGATGAGAGCTCTGATGGATCCGAAGACGTACAACAAAGAAGGCGAGGGGCTGAGGAGGCCAAAAGGTCCTCCTCGGATTGTGAGAAACAACGTGAACAATTCCTTCGAGAGTTTCTGGAAGAAAAATCGGTACAAGTGCCCTCTGTAGCTGTAGCAGGGGACGGAGCATCAGCAGAAACTGGTGTGGAAAAGCACTCTGATAGGGGACTAGTAGAAGAACCTACCCAGAATGACAACTCATCAGGAGCTGCCGATGGAGGAGAATGCAACTCATATGAAAGAAATGCAACCATCAAGTACCCAGATGACAAGGAGAATATGCCGCAGCCAGTATCTATAACTTCTGGAAATGATAGACAAGCTAAATCATTCCGCCCAAAGGAGCAATCTACAAATGAATCTACCAAATCACCCTCAGACCTGGGGCATATACATACTCAACAAAAGCAGCAGTTCCTATCAACTTTATGGTCCATGGAGCCGCGAATATTTGCGATGGAAACTGCCCTAAAAGGGAAGCGGAGATATATAAGTGCCCATCTCGGTCGGTTTATGGATCATTATTGGAGAGAGTGTGATGTTTATAACAGACATTATTATGAGCTGATTAAGGAGGGCTCTCCTTGTCGATTGTATTTTGGTGAGTGATGGTTATGATTTGTTTGTGTAGGAAACAAATCAGAATTGTTCTGTTTCCTTTATCTTGTATTCTAATGATTGAAGCTGTGCCATAGACTTGGAGTTCAACAAACGCTCGAATCCACATCTCACTCCGACTATTACTGAAGACCTCCTTACTGAACTTTTTGATGAACTACGTCAGGAATTTCAGAACAAGTACAACATATCCATAGAACGTTCATGTATGGTTGATCTTGATTCATCCACACCCAAAAAATTCTCCCGCCATTGGATCTTGCATCTACCCAAAGGAGAGCTATTTTCTGATGCACGTGAAGCTGGAGTATTTGTCAAAGTATTGGTGTCGCGGTTGGAAGAAGATCAGGAATCTGGTGACTTGCAATCTAGGGGGCATGAATTGCTTGCCGACAACTTATTTGTGAACGCAGAAGACTCCACTGACGAACATCCAAAGCTCACCCGATTCATAGGTAAATACAGCTCCAACAGGGTTAAGGATGTGTATGTTATGATTTTGCTCACGTATTATTTTGCTTGTTGGATTATTTATCTCTAGATTTGGGAGTGTACACACGCAACCGCATCTTTAGGCTATTAGGAAGTACCAAATTTGGAAAGCCGGCGGATGCTGCTCTTCGAATCGCAGAAGCAAACGAGTTTCCCTTTCCGGTAGGGTTCGACAATACAAAATTTTATTTCCCTGAGATGGGTGACGGACCACCAACTGATCCTGATGCTGATAACAGTCCAGATGGTGTAGACAATGTGAGTATTGTATTTATGACATAAATGAGACTATGTGGTCCTTCAGGGATGATTGATAAATGCCAATCTCTCACCTTCATATGCATCATCTCATTGCTCTGCACTTATTCAGTTTGATGATTTCGAGAGATTTTGCAATTCACTGAGCTTTGAAGATCATGCCACATCACTGGCTGCAACCCTAGTGGTACCTGCCAATTCAAGCAAACTGTATTATCCAATTTTGATCGACCCCAGCAATCTTTTGAGTGACGATGAAAAACAACAAATACCATTATTGAAGCAATTGAATGGGTCAGGCCCAATCAGCGCTATGTCTAAGTTTCCAAGGGCAGCTCGTCAATATGGACAATCTCCTTTCCCCAAATTAGAGCATTTCATATTAAATACTCTTGGAAAAAGGAAAGGCTTGATTGGAAACATTTGCACTTGGTCCCTTGGCACTCAACAACCACTTCCGTGTACAGTATCTTTCACTATGAAAGACAATAGATATTGTGACAATATTGGGCGTGCTCATAAGAGCAACAATATCATATGGAATGTTCACCTCATGGATAGAATCTGTTGGCAATGCTGTCATGACCCAGAATGCCATGGATTCCGAGGAGTCCCAATTGATTTGCCTGATGAAGTGAACATGGAAATTGAAGAATATTTTGTTGACTATGAGCTTAGTAAACTTAACGAGAGTGAAGTCTTAAAGCAAACAATATCGGAAGAAGACAGAGAATTTGACGACCCAACATTGGAAGCAGCCATGCGCCAACTTGATATTTCTAGCGTTGCTCGAGAGACCAACACTGAGACAGCATTAAATAACACGTCTGCACTTGGAAGCTACACATCTACATCTGAAGAAGACAGAGAATTTGATGACCCAACATTGGAAGCAGCCATGCGCGAATTCGATATTTCTAGTGTTGTTCGAGAGACCAACACTGAGACAGCATTAGATAATAGATCATTGGATGATGAGCTTCCACAACTGAATTTGTCAGATATCGAATCAAGTAATGAGGGTGTACTTCGAGATCCTCCTCCGGTTGATGATGGGCATCCAAATGCTGATGTCTCAAATCTATCAGTGAAGCCTATTGTCCAGTCAACAGGAGACAGAACAGATGTCATAAAAGCTACCTAAATTGTGGCGAGAAAGAAATGTGGAGGCGATGTAGGGTTGTTTAACGCGCAGCTATCTATCTATGCAACTAACCCCTACCCAAGATATTATCTTCATTGGTGTCAGAAGATAAAAGGGGTTCTCATTTTTTCCTAACATGGATCCCATCCAGCACCACCACCACGCGTGAACTCATACCTACTGGTTCTTTGGCTGGTGCCATAAAGATTTGGAAGCAAAGAGATGACTCAACTCTTCAATCTCTCTCAACTTATCACAGCACTATGAGTACATATTATGTTATTGTTATATTTGGCGCCATTTTGGCTTTAGGGAACACCGATGTCGGAGGGTTTACAATCGTCAATATTCGTCAGATGAAGCCTCTAAATCTCTACAAGGAAATGGGTGCAGGTTCGGGTATGGCTCCTTCAATTGACAATCATTCTGCCATCACCAAACCTGATGATTTCATAAAGGCACAAATTGAAAAGCAAGGAACTGCTGTTCTACCAACACCTGATGATATTAATGACTCATTACGGTTGGATGGTGATACTGCAGCCAACGATGGCGGCTCAACTGCTTTTACCAAAAGGCGAGATCCACGTCCGTTCCCACTCAGTATGGTCATTGACCAGCAAGAAATAAAACATGCGCTCCTCCTCTCAGCTGTCAATCCTCGTTCAATTGGAGTTGTGATCAGCGGAGGAAGAGGCACAGGTGAGTTATCTTTTCTCGGGCCATTCATTTGTCTAAGACGTAAAAACCCAATCCATCATTCCCTCCACCATTTTGTGCCTGTCAGGCAAGTCGGTAATTGCTCGCTCTATGAAAAACATCATGCCGTCCCACATCTCTCGCATCCAGGATAGTGAATATAACATTGATCCTGATGGTGTGGGTGGCATTGATTCATTCCTGCTTCAGCAACTTAAATGTGGAGATAAATCAATCGAATCTCTTGAGACAGAACTAATTCCTACGCCATTTGTACAGATTGTGAGTTTGTCTTGTAATATCCGCCATCATCTTTCACGTGGTATACCTATAATTCATATAATATGATGTTTTCTATGAAGCCATTGGGGGTTATGGAAGACTCCCTTGTTGGAACAGTAGGTAAGCTCGTGACACTTCATCTGCTGTCCTGTCTTTCATTCGCTCCACTGAATTTGCATTTGAATTTATTTTTTGCAGATCTGGAAAGAAGCCTTGAAACAGGGGCAACTGTTTTTCTCCCTGGCTTATTGGCTAAGGCCCACAGAGGAATTCTCTATGTCGACGAGATCAACTTATTGGAGGATGAATCTGCTGACATTCTGTTGAAAGTTCTCAGTGATGGGTATGTTACTGTGGAAAGGGAAGGACTAAGTGTACAATATCCTTGCAGACCTCTCGTAAGTTGTCTGACACTCTTCTCTCTTGCATCCTTCCTTCTATTCTCTATGGCATCATGCCTATGTTCATATCATGTGCACAAACCTGACTACTCTCTCTTATTTGACTCCTATTCCATAATAAGATGATTGCAACCTACAATCCAGAGGAAGGTGAACTGCGGGAGCACTTGCTGGATAGGTTTGCCATCACTCTTTCCGCTGATGCTAGGCCCTTGTCTGTCAAAGAAAGGGTGGAGGGTGTTGATAATGTAATCGGTTTTACCGGCGGTACACAGCAGCAAAGTACGGATGAAGGAGAGAAAAAGCTTAACCAAGCGGAGGTAGATGAGCAGAACCTACGAACGAGGGTCGAGCTGGCCCGGATGAAAATGTCCAAGGGTGTTGAGATTACATCCGACCAAATTAGGTACCTTTGTGAAGAAGCTACAAGGTAAGAACATTAGTTCTTCTAGCTCATCACCACAGTCGAAAATAACACTTGGGCATGGCCCAAAAGTATTTTGGCANCTCATCACCACAGTCGAAAATAACACCTGGGCATGGCCCAAAAGTAGTTTGGCATGTACTTACATCATAGCCTAATTCCTCTATGCCTCCCATGGTGTGCAACACCGTTCCATCCACATGCCTCTTGGCAAAGAGGTGGCTGTGAGGGCCAACGCGCTGAAATATTTGCCACTGAAATCGCCAAGGTGTGTGACAATGTTTGGTTGTACCTTTGGATAGCCCCTTATTGTGAAAGAATTCTTACAGAAACAGTTGAAACAACACCGGAATTGCCAAGGCATCGGCGGCTTTAGCGGGCAGAGAAATGGTCAATTCTGAGGACCTGAAAACAGCAGTGATCCTAGCAATTTTGCCACGTGCGACGGTTTATCCTGGCGATATCATGTATGACGATAGTGCTCCTCCAGACACCTCCACATCTATGACTCCTCCTCCCCCATCACCATCACAACCACCTCCTATCATGGAACCACCGCCACCGATGGGCATGGACGAGAAAGGAGATAGCGAAGAAGAGGATAACGAAGACGAGTCTCCAGCAGAAGTAGAAGTAGAAGAGGACACGGACACAGAAGATAAAGAGGAACAAAATAAGGACGAGCTGGATGAGCCTCTTGCGATTCCGGAAGAGTTCATGTTTGGAGTCGAGCGTGTGAAAGTCGATCCAAAGATGCTGAAGTTTTCCAGGTGGACACGTCGAGGCCGCGGAGGTAAAAGAGCCAAAATATTCTCACTATTGAGAGGAAGATTTGTGAAGGCAATCTTCCCCAAAGGAAAGAAATCAAAGCTAGCAGTTGGTGCAACTCTTCGGGCTGCTGCACCTCATCAGAAATTTCGGCGCAAGCGAGCTATTGGTACTAGAAACGAAGGCCGCACTGTTCTGATCCAAAAAGACGACTTTCGCATAAAACGGATGTCACGGAAGGCTGGCACTCTTGTTATCTTCCTTGTCGACGCATCTGGATCAATGGCACTCAATCGTATGGATGCTGCCAAAGGTGCTTCTGTAGAGCTCCTTGCTGAAGGTGAGTTTATCTTGGAGATGGTATGTCTTGAAATAGAAACCATGCTGCTCATATGATCAACACCACCTCTCACATGTTGCCACACTACACAGCTTATAAGAGCAGAGACAAGATCAGTTTGATTGCCTTTCACGGAGATAGAGCCGAAGTATTAGTGCCCCCAACCAGATCTATGGCACTGACAAAAAATAGATTGGAAGCAATGCCTTGTGGAGGAGGGTCACCTTTAGCGCATGCTTTGATGTTGGCTGCCCATGTAGGCCTAAACACCATGAAGGTGAAACAAGATGTGGGTAGAGTTGTGGTAGTTTGTGTCACTGATGGCCGAGCCAATATTCCATTGGAATTAAGCGAGGAAGGCAAATTCACACCAACCACAGATCCAGAGTCAAAGGATGGAATGCCAAGCCGCAAGTTCTTGAAGGACGAAGTTTTGGCCTGCTCAAAGAAATTGGAGGCCCTATCAGACTTTGATTTTGTTTGCATTGACACAGAGGTGAGTTTAGAGTTTCTTTTGTCCTGAAACACCAGGTCAACTTTTTTGACAGGAGAATCATGGATGCTTGCACCTTCTCTCAAATGCCGAGGCAGGACTCTTTTGTTGGAACTGGCATTGCCAAAGAGATGGCCACAGCTGCTCAGGGCAAGTATTTCCACTTAGACAGAACAGACTCTGCTGCAGTAGCGCGCATTACAAAACAAAACCTCCAACGAGCAGAGGAATGACCCCTGAGAGATGAATAAGGCCAGCTTACCTGACCCTGAAAAACTGACGCAATCATTCACTGGTATAAATGAAGTACACACACATCATACCGGACAGCAATGTGTAACAAAAGCTAACACAAGCATCTATCAAGAGATATAAACAGACATTGTGGTAACTTAGAATCAGGTGGTTGTTTCTCATTTTTGGCCACATCTATTTTGTGTCAACTTGCACAAGAACTTGTACACCATGTGCATACGGATTTGGAGGTGTGCACAAACCAGCGATTATACTATCGCGGTATTCATTCGTTTTTAAGCGCCAAATCAATGACTTTGCACTTCTTAGTGATACAAGCAGGTAAATAACGGCGAAACAATGGACTAATCGATGATAGGACTGGAGTATCAGATTCAAGCCAAAACACCCATCATCAAATCATACACCCAAAATGTAACAGCATGATTCACCGATGCCCTCAACATTTTCGGAGTCAACCCATTAAAGAAGGCACCCACGCCCTCATCCTTGTAAAGTTGTATCGCCACATCCAATGCACTATCCGTATTTCCCCCCTCGGTATTTTGCACCAATGTCTTGACTACATCTACTGGATACACTGGTATCCAACATGCACATCCACTGATTGCCCCACATACCAATGGAGCAACGCCCCCGAGTCCCTCAGCTATGGCTGTTTGCATTAGTATCCCATAGACGACAAAGTAGATGGCATAGCTGGGAACCTCTCGTGCTAATGTTGGTCCAAGGCCTCGCGAGAAGAGACCAGTCCAGCCTTCGTTTTCTAGTACGGCTTGGATGCATTCTAGTTCATTGGCATATACTGAATTTTGCTGAGCTTGCATCATAACTTTGACTCGTTCTTTTGTTGTATAATTTTGTCCGATGTAGGGTTATCATTCATTTATTTGTTGCATATTTTGTTGGATGTGATTTCAATAATTAGAGGAGCAGATTGTTCATAATAATATTTCATGATAGTTGCGCAGAGGTGATTGCATCAGGGGAAGAGCCAGAAAAAGGATAAGAATCGAATGATTGTATTCCTCATATCTCTTCTAGAAAAACGACCTTACCCACAGGAGCCACAAGAAAAGATGTCACAAACCCCGCAAAGGCAGCTGCCAAGAGCAATGTCACAAATGGAGTTGCCACCTCTCCTCCACCCAACTCATCGACACCAGCCGATCCCACATCATTCACAACCCCCAACAAATTTGAATCATTTAATGCCCCCAATGCCATCTCGTTAGCACTAAATGCAACACTCTTAATAAGCGCCTGTCCAATCATCATGGCCTTCACTCCCCCAAAGAAACCTGCAATGCCCTCTACTTCCAGTATCAATTTAACCAGGGATATTAAATCATCTTCAGGTGATTCGATGGGATAACAGTCTTCGGTTGTGCAAACTGTTCCTGAAGGATGGAGTGGGATCACTCCCGTGCTGTTGTCTAGCATGAGTGGCATGGCATTTATTGGTTGGTCATTATTTTGAGTCAACTGCCGTTGCTGCTGCGATCGTTGCTGTCCATAAACTTGCGACTTGGTTTTCAGGGTGTCTAGTGGATATGCAACACCGACGCCGATGGCACCGCCAACGCTACCTGCGAGGAGAGAGGCGGCGCCTGCCCCAATCACCGATAGTGACGTTGATCCACGGCCATTATTCCGTCTATGTTGAGTTCGAGATGACTGAGATTGAGGGAGGTGACACGAGGAAGACAAACCCGGCAGATGGCAGTGTTGGTGCCGTTGGTTTGAGAATGCATCTGCAATGGACACTCCTCCATAGAACAGCAGGAGCAGTGCTATCCGCAGCGCTTTAATGGGCATGTTGTAAGTATGTCAGAAGCAGGCATGCAAGGATCCAGGATGTGAATCTGTTGAATTTGGTCGAATCCAATTCCACTTCAACTGTTGCTGTTGCTGTATTGCTGTTGTTCCTCGCTCCGGGTCAGCTCCGGGCTCCGGGTTGCTATTGCTATGTTGTGTAGTTAGTGTTTGGTACGTTTGGTTTCAAGTGACTACCAATCAAGTCCTAGTATTCTGAAGTATTTTATGCCTCCATTGTAGTAATAAAAATATCATGCTTTTGGACTGGGAAAATGTCTACCTCCCCATAAAACAGAGTGTTGTAGTAGGTTGTAGTAGACAACTTCCCTGGGCTTGCATTTCTGGTCTTTACTATATTATTTGAGAATGGAAGAAAAAATAAATGATGACGGAGAAGTCTTCTTGTACTGCTCAAGGTGAGACTGTGGTGATGTGATGTGATACTTTGATATCTTGATTTGACATCACAAACTTATTATGTCACAAAAATCCTCAATCATTTTGTAAATTATCCTTTGAGCAAACAAGTTGCAGCCTACTCCGGCCTTTCCTCTTCCCTCAATCAACAACAGATAAGATGAAATCAGAAGATGACAATCCATGAAGAGATATTGTTATAGGAAATAACTGGTCTAATTTTGATGCTACTACTACAACTAAAAACAAGCGGCTAATGCAAAACACAAATGCCGCCCAGGAACATGATATAGCCAGCACAAGTCACTCAAAGTGCCACATTGCCAGCTCTGCAATCTGCAAAAAGCCTCAATGAAGGATGCAACGGGACAAAGAATATTTCTGACAAAGGCATATGCCTTATCTTGTGAGAACCAGAATAGAACAATACTGAGAGAGGTTGAAATACAATTACAATAAGCCGTGGTCAACATTCCTTAAGGGACTTTTGTTGTTTTGTATAATTCCGACATAGAGCTATTCTACGGTAAATTGCCCGGGAACATGGTTTTTTGAGTGCTGATCTCCGGCCGAGGTGCACAATGTCAACATTATACCAACTAGGAACTGAATTACTGAGTAATTACTGAGTAGTTACTGAATTACTGTTACTTTACTGTCTATTTGACAGTAAGCGGCCATTACTGAGGGACAGTAACAGCTGACAGTAACTACTTCCTGTACCATATCTCTGTAGGTGACTGTGTATGTAGAATCATTATGATTCCTACGTATACCCATCTACCAACGGTCCCATCAACAAAAATCAGCACCCCAGTGATACACGAAAGTAGTGAAAGTGATAGTGTAGAGGAATACCTACATAGTGTGATACATTTTAAAAGGGGTTTGCACATATAAATATTTTACAAGGACACGTATTCCACTATAATTCTAGAAATGATTGCAGTCTCTGGGGGACCACTGACAGTAATTGCTATTTTACTGACAGTAACCACTATGTTACTGTCAGTAATT
>JALLOX010000739.1:0-10002 GCA_036939695.1 Thalassiosira ordinaria | reverse complement strand
CATTTAGGATTTGTTATGCGGCGAATCCGCTGAACCGAGGTTCAAGCTAGTGAAGTTTGTTAGCAGTTCCATGGTCCTCATACCTCTCTCTCACGAAGAAGTAGTAGCAAGGCCCATTGGGGTGGGCTCTAAAAGGTGACCGTACACAACATAGGCACCTGGCTTCCAATCAAATGACAAAATATTATGATGCATTTGCAAGGCTGAAGGTATCTAAATAATAGTCTTCCTGACACTTAAGAAGCCAAGGGGCACTCTTGGTTCACAAGTCAGTCTAGGTACATCTAAAACTCACTAAATCTTGAGTACCTACAAATGTCACCATTGAAAAAGGAGTTCGGAAGTAAAAACATGCCCTAGTTCTCAGCCAAAGACTGGGGTGGTTGGTAATGCAAAACCCGACGTCTTACAGAAGAACTTCTTGACTTGTTCTGTCAGAATCTTTTGTTATTTATACTTCCAATAGTAACTACGCAGGCTGTCTTTTTAGGCAACCATAATGTTATGTAGAATGAATGGGAACACTCTACTGCCAATCTAAAGTCAAAATAAGTACAATAAATGTTGCAAAAAGGCTCTGACTATGAAAACATTTTGTTCAATACGTATCGTATCATCAACAGGAATCCACACCTTTTTCATTTCATCTTACTCTTTGGTACTGTCACATTCATACCTAGTGTACAGATCTCACTTTTGACCATCAACATGAGCCAATATCTTCGTATAGTTTTTCCACAAGTCTAGATCATCCTGCACATTTAGTTCAGATGCAAGAACTAAGCTCATTGTCGAGTTAACGTGATTAGAAGATTTCACCATCGCAGCCTTACAGTCTTCTTCAGAAAAGTCTCTGCCCAACTCAAGACCTAGCCATTCCCATAGACGACGAAGTTCCTCTGGGCCATTCTTGCACCAATTTTTGAAGTCAACAACCATGATATTTTCAGAATTGGTATTGTGCAAATGATTGCCATCAATGAAATCCGCCAATCCTTGGTAAATTGGTTTTGTATTATAGCGATAGAAGTTGAGTAGAAACTGACTGAAGATTGGATCGTTCCACTCAACTTGTGGGAATGAAATGTGCTTCAACAGCTCTACCGCTGATCGGAATGCCTTCGCTGGTTCTCTTGCACAAACTATGAACTTTGCTTCAGGAAACGCCTTCATGAGCAATGCTGGAGAGCGAGAGAGGCCAAGTGGGCAGCCTACATACATCATCTTCTTAGATGTATCGGCTGCTTGACAATGTTGTTTGTACCAAGCAATACGAGCCACACATCTGCGCAGATAACGAATATTACGTTCATTTACTTGCAAGTTGGATTCATCACAAGAGCACCCAAGAGAAGGCAAGGCGAAAAAGTGAATCTGTTCATGGTTGGAAGAGAGAAGTGACACATACGAAAAGGTGAGCATGTTGTTATCATTTTGATTTGTCCATGAAGTTCACTTGCAATTTCCATGTCAAGGTTGAGGTTTCTTCTCCAAAGTATTCTCACCATGTCACCACAGTACTGCCACACTAGAAAAAGTGTTTCTTCTAGTAAAGCATTGCCTCCGATATCATGAACACCACCTGCGGTGACATCACTTCCAAAAAATCCTTGAATTGCGTTGCATACTCCAGGGATACACAATATTCGAAGCAATAGACACTTCAATAGATAGGAAGGAAAGACTGTATCGGCGTAGCATCCGGAAACGATTTGGAACCTTCCACCTTTCGTTCCTGCTGATGATGGTGTCTGGATCGCTGCGTGTAAGCTCGTTGTGCCTGATCGATAATGCCCGAGGATGAATACGATGTTTGATAACTGTGGAGGTAATTCATCCAACTCTGGCCACAGCCATGACTCGAGCGTCATTAATAGATGGCTAGGAACTCCGAATACAACGTTGACAAATATGCACCGAACCAAATCTTGAAAGCTTAAGCGATGCCAAATTTTTACACACTCGGGACCCAAGACAGCAATAGGCAAGATTATTAGGAATACTGCCAAAACTATTGGCGTCATCATGTTGTAACTGTAGTGGCAATGTTAGATACACTCAAGATCGGGTTGAAAAAGATGTTGTTTGTTGCTTAAGAGGAACGCGGAGTTGGAGGTGCTGTGATGCTGATCTGTCTACTGCCATACTCCTTCTCTCTCTTGCATGAGAGGCATGCAAGGCAACAACCAGCTCCTAGCTCCTGCTCTCTTTCTCTCCAGTTTAGAGTTGAGTCATGCAAGGCGACAGAAACAGCACATCCATTGTACATGGTAAATCATAGGTATGCGGCCAGGTATGCGGCAACATCAAATCAACAAAGAAAAAGGCAGGGAGACTACGCGGGTGTCAGTAACAACGTGCGTTGATTTCCATGCCCATGATTGTTCACTGACTTATGTGGGAATTCATAGGTATGCGTTGGACATCTCAAGTCTACGTGGGAACTCAATTGTGGCCGTTCTAACGTCCTCGCTGAAAACATGAGAGACATAGATAAAAGCGCAGAACTGGGGCAACCAGATTAACCCCTGGGGGCAACAGCTACGAAGAGAGACAATTCTTCCATTACCTGAACCAGTCAGGTGTCAAGATTCAAGATGGGTGCCATAAAAAATTAGAGAGCACAGAGAGAGCAGTTGGTAGCTACTTCGACCTTACCAAACCCTCACTTGTGTTGTTTACCTTCGTAGCACTCTTTCAGGGATATGATAATGACTGCTCCAACAATCACCTCTGCTGCATCTCCATGCCTCCTGCTGACAGGAGGGAACGGCTTTTTAGGTGAGGCGACGATTCGCCAATGGGGCAATCGAGGAAAGATCTTTGTCCTTGTTCGCGATGGGCAGGTCGAGAGCGCTGCCGAGCGCTTCAAGCCAGTTGCCGATCAACTGAAGGATGATGGTGTTGAGGTAGACTACGATGTTCTATCATGCAACTTACTAGACGCTGATCTAGGACTGAAAGGAACTTCATTAGTCCAAGTTCTCTCCAAGGTCACGCATGTGATTAACTGTGCTTCCAATGTTCAGTTTGATCTGACTCCAGAAGACGCCATTGAAAACAACGTGAAGACTTCCATTTGTGTAGCGCGGTTTGCATCGCGTTGCAAGCTACTCAAGTCTCAGAAAGGTGGCCGCCTTGTTCATATTTCGACTGCATATGTATCCCCGCCCCATCCCAATGGAGGGCTTGAGCTTCCTACAAGTGAAATGGCAATGAAATTGGGATTTGAAGCTACCAAGGAGCATCATCACAACACATACACTTGGTCGAAATGCATTGCCGAACATGAAGTCATGGCCATTGCGCGCGAGTCCAATATTTCACTGTCCATTGTTCGCCCTTCGATCATTGGTCCTGCATGGTCTTCGCCATTCCCAGGGTGGTGCCCGGGGCGCAGCTCTCCATCTCAAATGGCATTGATGATGTATACATCAGGTATTCTACGAGTCGTCGATGCATGTGGTGCTATTAATATTATCCCAGTAGATTGGGTTGCAAAGATGGTGATTGATGCTCTGACAAGAGATGATGAAAAAGATGGTACATTCTACTCGGCCACGGTCCCTTCATCTCATGCAGCTCCAATTGGCCAGGCTATGATGAAAGATAATGAATATCATGGATATGTTGAACATGCTGAGATGGCCTCCAATGCTCGGCCAGACTTTCAATACCGTGCTATGCGTACAGCTCCTGCCAAGGGCTGGTGGGGAAAGGTAATATGGAGTCCTCTTATCATCGTTGTATCACACTCTATCATATCTATCTTAACTATCACTTCATGCGAATTTCATCATATCTTTCCATAGGTACTTGAGTTTGTTTATGAGGACAGCCATGCAATAATGCTTCAAGCCATTGGACAAGGAAAGGCTGCCAATCTCTTCAGTGCAGCAATAAAAGCACGTGATGCTGTCATCAAACCGTATGCATCTTCTACATATGAGTTCAAGCCAGAGGGAGAGCAGCTCAACTTATGGCCCAAAGAACCGTCAGAATTTTTTGATGGATACCTGCAGCATTGTATCGATTCGTGTCAGTCCTCCATGAGAAAGTATCGCCGTCCACGCCCAGGCAATTGGGTCAGCCTTCTTGTATCCTTCTCCTTTCTTGCCTTGGTTGCCACAAGTTATTGGTTGGCATCTAAGGGTGTTGCATTTATGGTTCACGCATACAAAGAAGAGTTATCCAGCTTCGACTACAGCGAAGGCGCTGCGTTCTTCCACTGGTCACCCTTTGGTGGCATGTGTGGTGGTCGCCCCTTTGGTCCCTGGACTGCTGCTGCACTTGCATTGGCAACGCCCAGTCTCTACGCTTTTGTGTTATGGGCGACAACTAAGGTCCGGCCAAATCCTCCTTCCCCTACGATGCCCAAGTGGAGATTCCTCCACAATGTAGTCATGACGATATTCAGTGGATGGGTTGTGCTTGCAACTTTGCTTGAGATGTATCGTGCCCGTGACACAGATGAAACATTGGTTTGCATGAATATCAACACACGCCAATACGATCTCATCCAAGCTGCCTGGCTTGCTTCAAAAGCATATGAGGTATGATAAGATCGCATCTCTCTTTATCTTCCTTTTCTTCGATTATATGTTTTCCTCACCATTGCATGTTCCACAGTGGATCGACACCATTTTCTTACTGCTCCAACACAAGCGCCCTATCCTTCTGCACCTATGGCATCACTGCAGCACTGTTGTGTTTTTTGGTTTGGCATCACCTTATGATTTCGCCTCAAAATGGGGAATTCTCTTCAACGGCACCATTCACTTTTTCATGTGAGTTTGCATTTCTGTTGCATAGCCATCCGCACACTTTGTTTTATCTTTTCTGACATTACAAGTATCCTGTGGCAATAATTCTACTACTTTGAAAACAGGTATGCTCACTACGCTAGGCCATTTCCTAGATGGCTTCGCCCATACATCACTCGGTTCCAAATTCTACAGTTTGTCAGTGCAATGCTGCTGGCTATTCAAGCAAGTAGAACCTGCGGCATGAAGAAAAGGTTCAGTGAGGTTTGCTTCCATGCCGTTGTTGGATCCTACCTTGTTCTGTTTGTCCACTTTTATGTCACCGACAAGAAACGCCGCCAGAACCGCAAGAAAAAGCCCTTGGCCCAAGGTGCTGAAAATGTGCAGGTCCTCTTGAAACCAAAGATGGCTTGAAGTAATTGAGTTCCATGTTGTGATTGTTTGAAAATTGTACAAAGTTCAAACTTTTATGTATCTGGATGTATCGAAATATTGTGTGAGCACAAGAATTGATGCTGTTATCCAGGTAGAAAAATAAAAATCCTAGATGTGATATGCCTTGCTTCCACAACAGCTAGGTCGAATGCCCTGTTTGCCTTTCTTATTCTTTTCACAGCCTCAAACTATCACCTCCAGTAATAACTGAAAATAAGACTTACCTTCTATTAAGATTGACCTTCAAGTGGAATTTTTCTGCTATTGTAGGTGTCTATGGGTGGTAGCAGCTTGTAATTAGAAGAGTTGTGTGTTTGGCCTCGACCGATTTCTTGTGAATAACTGGAATTATCTACAGCTCAAACACTCACCCATAGACATATTAAACCCATCTCTCACTTTGCCAAACGTTTCATTGGAATGTTCCTCATCATCAGACAAAAAAAGGCTCCTCTAGTATCTCCTCAATTTACCACTCCATAATATTATGATTTATTTCCCAAAAAAGAACTTTCGAAGGAATGATGTGCATTGCTCATATGTATCAGTTTGAGGTTGTTCTCCCCTTCTCACTTGGTCCATATCACCCCAAAATGCATGACCCACTCCATCGTAGATTCGTACATCATTCTCACAGCCAGCTTCATCTAATGATCTTTGAAACTGATCCAGCAACGGCTTTGGAAATTGGGCATCCTTGTTTCCAAAAATACCACACACTGGCGCCTTCAGCCGTTGTAACTCATCTACATCCGTCAATGGTGATCCGTAAAATACAACCGTGGCAGCATCCGGTCTACGCTGCGATGTGTACCGAATCGCCTTGCCGCCACCGTAGCAAAAGCCCATGACTGCAAGCTTTCCATTCCAATTACTATCATTTTTCTCAAGATATGAACAGCGGCATCTAAGTCATCGTTGACACGATCTTGTGGGGTGGACAAAGCCAGCCAAATAGCCTTGGGGATGAAATCTGTGACATCTCCACGAAATGTGTCGGGGGCAATGACGGTACAACCAAGATCATCCGCAAGTCCCTGAGCCTTATCAACAATGGAGGGGTTGAGTCCGAAGAACTCATGAATAAGTATTATCAAGGGCGCCGTACCATCGCCTTTTTGATTATTTGGAGTTGCTTGGAACGCCAATATATCAGTGTTGGATCCGGCTGGCCCAGGTATCCGCGTGTTGGCCAGCTCCTCGAGCGGAGTTATTTGCAGCGGTGGGGATAGCAGGTGCTCTAAAGCATGCGTCCATGACGGTGGCGTTGAGAGGAAGGCGAATGCGTCACATGATGAAGAGGCAAGGGCTATGATTGTTATCGTTAGCATTAGCGGAGCTGAGCGGAGGAGAATCATCATCATGGTCAATGCTTGGTGGTCGTCGTCCAAAACTGTGCAAAAGCAAAAGCAAAGCAGCGCGCCTTGTCGCTGCTTCCATCCACGGCAACGGATATTCGATATTGTGGGATGATCGCTAGAATACGCTAAATCTGCAACAGTAGCGATACTAAATGCGATTATATACGTGGGTTAGTACTGACTTAATTCTGATAATCGCTATATCTGTCGCTGTAATTGCGTTTGGAAGATTGTATCTCGCAACAGCTCGCATCAGGCTCGACCAACCCATCCTCGATCCATCGCATCGCTTTCCCAGCTCTCCCAATTGACCAACTATGAGCGAAAAGAACGTCGTCCGAGACCGAACACTCGTCCTACGTGTCCTCGTGCCAGGTCTACACACGAGCCTCAATGATAAGATCAATGCCAAGAAGGAAGGAGACGATGCCGCTTCGTCTGCGACGCCATCGGGTTCTAGTCAGCGGATGAGCGCGGATCAAGTGTTGAATCTTGACGGCGTGTCTTGTTTGCCCTCGAGTAGTGGGTCTACTTTGTGGCACTTTCGGTGAGTCACATAAATTATTCTCTCGTTCATGGTTGGGATATATTTCTTTTGGTATTTTTTGCGATGTTATTTGCATATCTAATGTCTCCTTTTTACTGTTTCCCCGCAGTTGTGATGGTGCAACTTATCCAGCAAGGCTTGTAAATTTGCCATGGTATGTCTGCGCAATCATGGATGTTCCATTCTTGCATTGCAGTTACAATACTAATTGTTACTAATTATTTTTGCATGTGATGTGACCATTCTCATTATTTAGTCCAATAGAAGTGCACAAAACTTATGATCATGCTAGCTATCATAAAGCAGCAGATGTTGGGCAGATGTTGATAGTGTATGAAGATGAATATGCCATGGAAGAAGCTGAGAATGAAAAGAATTACATTATTGATGGGTTCCCGTCCTATTATCATTCGGGCTTAACGCCCCCAATGCAAAGAGTCGTGCAGAGAAGATATTTATCTAGATTTGAAGAACGGGACACAAAGCCGGTACCACCTCCCAAATCAGAAGTGAAGGAGGTGGAGAAAGAGTTGCAGGATCTGATTGCCAAATTATCCACTGGAAAGGGGAAGCAAAAAAGGGCTGGTGCATCTTCATCATCAGCTACAAAAGACAAAATAATTGAGGTTGTTGAGGATGAAATTGTTGATTATGAACCATGGATGGGTGAAGGGGGGAAATTCACTGTTGAAGATGCCAAGATGCATCCAGAATGGTGGCTAAGTAAGGCTGAGATAAAGGAAATTGACCTCAATAAGAAGGAGGCAGAGGAGGAAAATCGACGTAAGGAGCAGGAAGCTGCTGAAGCGGCACGGGCGGCAGAGGAAGAACAAAGGCTGAAACAGGAAGCGAAAAAGGCTGAGAAGAAAGAGAAGAAGAAGAAGAAAAAGAAGAAACAAAAACAGGAAGAAGAGGCTGCGGCCGCAGTAGGAGACGGCAAGAAGAAGGGCATTGCTTCGCTTAAGAATAGGGATACTCCAAAAGCGCCCGCGGAGGAGATTGATGAGGTTACGGCTGCAGCAATGACAATCAATGAAGGAATTGAAGGGGATGAGGATCTATTCTTTGGTGGAGATGACATGTTTGACTTTGATAATGAGGATATCTCTGATCTGTTAGGATGAGTAATCCTACTTGTCATAATGATATGTACTATAAAGCTAAAACGCTGTAAAATCATAAGCAATTCATTTCGTAAAAAAGGAGATTACTCCACGAAGAAATTCATATGAGTATTTGTTATCCTCTTTGATGTCAAAGAGCAAAAGCAACATTTTTTAATCTTCGTCTCAGCTTCGCCTCCTATCTGACTGTGCTCCTATTTTCTCCGCTGGCTGCTAAACCTCGCCCATCATAATATTATGGTAGTTAATTTCAATCAGTTTACCCCTCGTTGCCATCATTACGCAGGTCTTCCTAGCTTTGACATTATTTTTGAAACATTTCTCATAAATACTCTCCTCCTTGCCCTGTCTTTGCCGTCTAACTGTTTTCCTGAGATCTGTCTCAATCACTCTGCTACAAAAACGTACTCTTCGCTGTTGCCACCATCTGACTCTATCTCACTGGTGTTCCACACTTGGAAGGTAAGCTTACGACACAAAGTTGTGAAAATAGTTCCTTAGTACCTCGTAGATTGAATAGAGCTTTGTGCCCTAATTCCATAATATGTGTGGCAGTGTCATCTGCAGACACCAGACCAACAAAATCTGTAAATTGAGGTTCTCTCTTTTCCATCATCTGTTCAAGTCCAGTTGTAATTCTCAGGGATGTGTTCATAGTTGTGCACCATCTCCTGACTACGCATATTCTTTTTTGAAGATTCGCCTCGCCGTTGTGTATTTGCAATCTTTTGCTAGTTCAATTGTGTAGTTGAAATCGCACAATCAGTAACTCCAGGTCATTCTGATGTTGTTGCAACCTGTCTGGTGTTCTTCAGTTTGAAAATTGGTTTATGACACACAAACCCGATCTCGAGGATTGCATATAGCTTTTCACTCCAATTCCACACCACAGGTGATGCCAGTGACCAGCATTAAACTGCTGAAACCAAACTGATAAAATCTATGAGTTGCATCATTGACAGGCATGCAAAAATAATACCTGAGACGATCCGTGTGTCAATGTTTTTTCCAACAGAAGTCATGAGATATGCACCAAGGATATGACCCCCCTTCATCATACAGTACGATGACAGCAGAGCCATGGTGCCAGCAGTTTTGGCATCAACACCAGCGGCTCCTCCAGCAGCACCTCCTGCAAGATTGTTGAGCGTCATTGGCACTGCTATTCGTACAGCATCGCTCATGCTACCAGATTTCATTGTCAGTGTGGACTCTGTATCGCCCCTTCGCCATGACAGAATTTCGTCAGCAGCCAGATATGAAAATATCAGTGCTGCAAATAATATTGCAAGAGTGGGGGCGAGTTCTCCCAAGAAGTGTCCCCCAGCAGCAGAAATAAATGCGCCGGAAGCGTTGAGAAGTGAGATGATGGCATTGGCGGATGGATTTAGAGGACGATTGGAAATTCCAAGCGACGTTCCAACTGCGAAATTATCAGTGCTGCTTCCGCATGCAAGTAGGAATGCATACCACATCATAATGAGGAGACCGACATCGACCACGCAGGCAGTCTTCGAGGGGAGGATTAATAGCAGGGCGGAGTGACGAGATTCAACGAGAGCAGAACTAACGGGGTTAGAGGTTGTCCTGGTTAGAGGTAGAGGGTAGAGGAGAGGATATCGAGGTTGGGTGAGGTTCTACCTTAGAATTGGTTCTACCACCGACAGGTTCTACAACGGCAAAAATAAAGCAAACGTCAACATATCCCACCGGGATGGTAAAGGTCGGTTGAGACCGACCTCTACAATATGGTCCTACACATTTTTAACAGA
>JALLOX010000738.1:0-10023 GCA_036939695.1 Thalassiosira ordinaria | reverse complement strand
ACCTAAAATCTCAGCTGACTTTGTTGAGTGCGGTGACTCCATTTTCTTCAGGGATGGTTCAGTGCATGAGGATGAAACTCGCAAAAAGTACGCTGCCATGGATGCATTGGGACGTATGGCATACGAGATGTGCATGCTGGGGGATGGACCCAACATAGACAAGATTTGTCCCCCAAGAACCAAGAGTTCCAGTAATGATGCACCAAGTCTATCCACTTCACTGAATATCCATGGTGGGGAGTCTACAGGTCAGGAAGAAGATGATATTCTCAGCATGCTGCGGAAGAATCCTCGTACAATCACTTCTGAGAAAGGCAATAGAAGTGGACTTGTTTCAGAGATGCTGAGTGCTGGTATCCCTTTTCCTCTATGCAGGTTCATTTCGGACTTGTTGGACGACGAGCATGACGAACATAGTATGTTTGGTCGTTCAGCGCATTCCTTCTCATCATTCAAGGATGTAATATCAGACTTAAAACAAATGATGGATAACCCAGAGAAATTCTTGCATGACTCCACTCCAGATAGATGGAAGTTATCATTTGGAGACAAGTTGTACGGGAGGGACCAAGACGTGAGGGCCTTCATGGANGCGTTTGGCCGCGTCAAAAAAAAAAAGAGGGCTTAATGCCCCCCTATTTCCCCTTTTCGGGTTTCTTCCAGTGAATATCGGACTGTGTCGTATTACTATGTCAAACAGGCTTCGGATACAGGGTTCGCAGGCATGTATCTATTATCCCCCCGCCACAGGTTATTGATTAACTTGGGATTTGCATTATTATCATCTTTCTTATCTATGATAGGGGATCACATCCGACCTTAGAGTATTTTAACCCCCAATAAATAAATTTATCTCTAGAGGTAATGCTCTTTATTGTGTACAACAAAGGGGTAAAAACTCTTCGGGGGTGATTACGTGCAGAACGTAGGGGCGCGCGGGTCTATCTGGGAACATCATTATCACGTCAGATGTATTAGGTATGTACTGAAACGCTACAACAGTTGTAATGACGTGTCATCGACGAGTTGTCGTGGTTCGCATTGACGTATGTGTGTTCAGCAGCCTTTTTATCTGATCTGACATGAACCTACATGAACCCCTTAGATATTCCAGGCTTCGCAGACACTGAGCGAGATAGTACGTAGGCGTAGGCGGCGCCGCAGAAGATACAATTTAGGAGGTATACTAATTCCTATGTATCATTCCTATTCATTCATATTCAACACGAGGAACGAATGACGGACTAAATTAGAACACAGTCACACAACAATGGCCCAGCGCCGGTTCATAAAAATAAAAAATAAAAAGCCAGCAACTTCGAACTCATTGATCTGAGATAGGTAATTGCAACAACTTCTTGCAACTAACCGTGCCAACACCCAACACTACCAACTCTCCCCAAACACCCCAAAAGTCATGTTTTCCAATGATTCCTCAAACGACGAAATCAAGGCCCGTCAAAGCCGCTGGGGATCACTCATCTCTCAGCTCGAAGACAAGTGGGACGAAGATGAAGACGGCGGCGATGGCGATGAGAATGGCAACGGTATTGCACCAGGCATCTCTTCCGGCACAGGAATGGGCTTTGCTCTGGGATCCATGACTACTGGCGGCGGATGCGGACCTTCCCCCTGGGCTGGAGCTGCCAGAGTGTCACCAACACCAAGGTTGGATGCACTCAAATTACTACCGAGCGAAAAGGTAAAAAAATCATCACTATCCACCCCCTTCTCTGGATGGTCTGCATCTCGTAAGATGGGTGTCGTCGCGGGAGAGGAACTCTCGTTGGCTGACTGGGTCGCATCCCATCGTTATGAAACTTTAGTCAATGAAGACACTATCCAGCCTATGGAGATTGCCAAGAAAAAGAAGGTCTATCTAGAAGAGTTGGCTCATGTTCTACATTCTCTCGTGAGCAAGATTGTAGGCGAGTCCAAGAAAGGCGGGGGAAGCAACAGTGATGATGAAATAGCCATCCATCCCAATTTCATCACTGCAGCCAATGTTCTCGTATCCAAGTCATTTGCAGGGCATATATCCGCTGATTTCATCGAGTGTGGTGATTCCATATTCTTCAAAGAAGGGGGAGAGGATGAGACCAAAAAGAAGAACCTAGCTTTGAATGCATTGGGACGAATGGCATACGACATGGTCATGCTGGGGGAGGGACCCAGTGTCACTACATTTTGTTCGGCTACAAATGAAACCAGTGTATCGAATGCACTGAACATTCATGACCAGGGAATGATGTCAGATGCGGATGATTCCATCAATGCATTTAATGAAAATGATATTTTAGATATGCTGAGAAAGAATCCTCGCTTGACAACCTCTGAGGAAAAGGATGGACGAGGTCTCGTAGCAACCATGCTTGATGCTGACATACCTTTTCCTTTGGCTCGTTTTGTATCTGATTTACTGAACGATGAGCACGGAAGTATGTTCCGTTCCGACCTTTCCTTCTCTTCATTAGATGATGTACTATCCGATCTCGAACAGATGATGGACAACCCGGAAGCATTTTTGCATGCCTCGTCCCCTGATCGATGGAAGTTATCCTTTGGAGAAAAGTTGTATGGCAGGGAGGATGACACCAAGGCCTTTATGGATGCCGCTGAACGTGTGTTTTCTATCAGGGATGACCCAATATTTGAAGGTCTATCAAAATTGAAGGGGAAGAGGAGGGAGGTTATCATGGTCTCAGGCCATTCGGGTGCGGGGAAGAGCCGTCTGGTGAGGTCATGTGGAGTGTTCTTAGAACAGAAGGGATGGCGTCTAATGCGATGCAAGTTCGATCGAGTAGGTGAGTTGTATAACTAATTGATCATGTCCAAATAAAGAAATGCAGCCTTCTAGTTTCATCCATTGCTTACATCTAATTACATTCATTGCTTACATCTTGCTCTTCTCTGATATCCACAGTTCACCCGGAGCCTCTCTCCATTATAGCATATGCATTTGATGAATACTTTCTATCGCTTTCTGCTGATCCCAACTCAAGAGGAAAGCATGAAATATGCGAGCATCTCAAAAGAAGTATTAACTCCAGAGGTCTTGAGATTCTTTCGAAACATATACCGTCTTTGCGACTCCTCTTGGGTGTTGATTATCCGCGGAGGACTATCGAAGTGAACGAAACAATGATGGCATCATTATTTGGGAAGCTGATTCAAGCATTATCATCTAAAAGAACCCCAATTCTTTTCTTCATTGATGACTTGCAATGGGCTGATCCGCTCTCGTTGGCTCTGATCACTGCACTAATCAAGGGAGAAGGCACTGACCTATTGTCTTGGTATCATTCCTCTGCCAAAGAGGGACAGACTCAGGATAGCTCAGAAGAACACACAAATGTTATGTTTGTTGCATCATACAGAGATAATGAAGTTGACGATGCTCACCCTCTCGCAACAGTCCTATCGTTGTTGGAAAGCGACAAGAAAGTCAATGTGACCAATATCTCTCTTTCAAGGTTCACTCTTGAAACAATGAACAAGATGCTCTCTGAAACTCTTTGCTTGCCTATTCGAAGAGTGCGATCACTCTCGGAGCTGGTAATTCAAAAGACCGATGGGCAACCCCTTCATGTAATCGAGTTCATCCAGGCATTAACCATGGACAATTTGTTGACACACAGCTTTGCTCGAGGGTGGGAGTGGGATGCTGATTCGATTGAAATTTGCCCAATGACAGATAGTGTTGCTGAGCTGTTCACTTACAAGCTTCAAAGACTACCCAAAAACATTCTTCTGGGCTTGCAGATTCTTAGCTTGTTTGGATCTCAAATCGATCAGCAAGTAATCAGCTTTGTTGCTGACTATGATGGAGAAAATAGTGTTGACATCCCAGGAGCAATAACAGTTGCTCTAGGCAACGGGTTCATTGAACAGGCAGCGCGACTCGTGAGCTTTAGCCACGATATGATCCAAAAGGCAACACTGGATTCAATTCAAGGTGACGATCTCATTCCGCTCCTGCGAAAGCTTGCTGCAGCTCTCATCAAGAATGCATCTGCTGTTGGTGATCTGGACTCGGTCCTCTTTGTGGTTGTTGATCTGATCAATCGTATTGGGAGTGATGCCACAACATGTCCAAAACAGCGAATGCAATTTGCCGATCTGAATTTGCGTGCAGGGACAAAGGCTATAATGGTACCTGACTATACAGCTGCAGCTAAATATACTGAGTGTGGTATAGCTTTCTTGAATGATGATAACTGGGAAACACAATATGATCTCAGCCTCCATCTGTACGAAAATGCCGTTGTTTCCAATTTCTCAAACCAACACGGTAATCGGGACCATCTAAAGGAAAGAATAGACGCCGTCTTTAAGCATGGGAAGACATTCTCTGACAAATTCAGGACACATTGTGTTTGGGTTAAGCTACTCTCAATGACAGACATGTCAAAGGCCATTGTAGAGAGTCTAAAGGCCCTTGAGAGACTTGGAGAGCCGCTTGATTTGGCAGATGTTGACTTAGGAGTGGTGGGCCAAGAATTGATGACATTGAAGAACAAATTTTCCGGGACAAAAGAAAAGATACCTCTATCACTTAACCGCTTGACTCTTTCTAACAAAGAGAGAGCCATGGAGGTGATGGCCTCTCTCTGTCTTTACTACCACCAGCAAAAATCTATTTTGGCACCCTACATCTCATGTAAGATGGTGAAAATGACCATGGCCTATGGCCATTGTGAGCACAGTGTGTTTGGAGCGGCAGCATTTGCTGCTGTCCTTGTCAATACTTTGGAAGATATTGATGAGGGTACCGCTTGGGGGAATGCAGCATTGTCTCTAATGAATTTGTACGATAAAGAAGCTCTCATGCCATCCATATATGGACCATTGTATGGCTTAGTTTTTATCTGGAAAGGTGAGCATAAGTTTCTGCATTTCAGGTTATATTCTAGTGTTCTGCACTAATATATCTTTTTGATCTTTCATTACACACCCAAAGAGCCCTTCCAATTGCAGTTAGAACCCTTGGCACAAGGTATTCGTTCATCATTTGCACAGGGAAATGTCGAGTCTGCATACGTCAACACAGTGTTCTACATTTCAAGATCTTTCTTGAGGTATGATCAATGATACTATATCTTCTGCGCTGATTTCCACGAACTCCTCACAACAATATCCCTCCCTATTCATAACTCTGTGTTTCAGTGGCAAGAACATCAGGGTTTTGATGGGAGAAGTTCAAGCTCTGGCCCGTCAACATGGAAATAATTTTGGCAGTATAATTGACAAACCTTTGCATAGCCCACTTCTTCAATTTCACCTAACTCCGGCATATAATACCCTGAGTGAGCTGGAGGGAGATGATGGCACACCTGATGAAGAGATCTCATCCTCTGTTTCATCCCCAATAGACAAGTTTATATCATTAAGCACTGACGACATTATGATGACAACAATTCAAGCTAATCAGGCCGGTGCCCTTCACATAATTGTATGCTACCAAGCAATGAAATCATTCATGCTGAGAGACATGGGCAATGCGCTACGCTATACAAATCTGTACATGGAGCATTTTGAGGTGAGTGTTTCTGACGACAGCTGAAAGAGGTCTGTATTGAATTATTCTACTTCATATTTCTCATCTGAAATTCAATCTTCATTTCATCAATGCCATCTTCATCAGACCAAAGAAACTACTATAAAATACTCGTCAATATGGAACACCTTATATGAAGCCCTTATCACGTTGTACTTTTCGCGTGAAACAGGTAAGTTTCTTTCTTCCCCCACAGTGGCAGCTGAATCTTCTTCATATCTTATATAATGACTTACTCTCACTAACAGGAGATGAGCACTACCGAGTACGTGGTGAAAATGCCTTGCTCAAGATGAAAAAGTGGTTACGACACTCAGATTGGAATTTTAAGAACAAGGTGCTCTTGGTTGAGGCAGAGTTTTACAACACTCAAAAAGAATTCAATAAGGCTGCCAAATGTTACGAAGCCTCAATCAAGGCTGCACAGGAGCACAAGTTCAATCCAGATGAAGCCATTGCCAACGAACTTGCTGGAATTTTCTTTTACCAGAGAGAGAACTATATGAAAGCCTATACTTTTTTCACGCAATCTATAGAATGTTACAAGAAATGGGGTGCCAACGCTGTTGCCCGGCGTGTGGAAGATAGCATGAGCACCAGGTTTGACGCAGACTTGATGCAGCATTTTTCAATTCCAAGTGAAATTTCTATTGCCACCTTGCCCGCTGATAATTTGAACGAACCCTCTTCAAAGAAGCGCCAACACGATGACTAAGAAGGAATTGACCATGAACACTACATTGAAGTAACTCTGGCTTTGAGCACTGATCTATGTAGATACCCTATGGTTTTCTGACCATTTTGCTATGACAGAATTAGAATTGAATAGCATCACGTCCTAATTTTACACAACACCAAACTTTTTTTTAAGAATATGTCCCATAGAATAACAGAAGTAAGCAATGGTTAATATTATAATATTTCTGGGATTTTAAAAGTGTAGACAAGACCTTTCTCTGCCTCTGATGATACTATCTCACAGTGCATTTAAAAGCAACTCGATCTGCTCTTCACTTTTAGAAACAGATACGGTGGGCGTAATTTTCTTTGGCTTCAAACACCGCAAACAGTCAATGAGTTCCTGCCATAAAAAAATAACACGAGAAAAAGATGAGGACACACACCACAATCCTCAGCAACACAGTAAAAATCAAACTTACAGGAAATGAGGAATGCTCACTGTAAGGTACCCCATGAACAGTAAATCTTCCACTCGTTTTAGAACTGATGAGGTTTCTGGCTGGCTTTGACTGCTGTCCACAGTCCAATGTCCTCTGCTTTTTGTCTGGTGCACCAGAGTATGTCCAACCTAAGATTTGGGCAGACACAAAAAAGTTTGGTATTATGACACTCATAAATCATCTTGAATTTGTGCAGAGTAACTTACCTGTTGGTCGGAAGCCCACAACACGTCCATAAGGTGCTGTAAATGCTTTGGTTTTGTTTGCCTCATTCATGTAATCACGCATTTGCTTATGGTTCACTGAGCCTAAAGGTACAACCCAAAGGCTAGTCTCCGTCTTGGTAGTCGTGAATATTTGCATGCGTTCTTTTGGCCACTCCAAAGATGAGAGTATACGGTACCGTCGACTATCAACGTACACTTTCATTTTAAGGTGCTCTGCCACAGAAACATAGATCCTTTCTTTCCCTATTGTATAGCTTACGGAATAGCACAAAAAAATTTAGTTAGCAGGCTTGGTGTGGCTTCACATGTAATTGATGAGCATTATTATCTCACCTTCCAAACAAGAAAAGAGTCTTCATCTTTGTGTCTTTCTTTGATAGCGCCATTTCCTTCTCAGCCACTTTGATGGCAGCATTTATCGCCTCCTCTTGGGTTGGAAGAGTGTATTTTTCATTGCAATACGTAGTGTCCAAAAATAAGTCATCCAAGCGCGGACTGGAGTTACTAAATGCTCGAAGTTGTGGCATTTGCATCATAAGTTCCCGGTGCCAACGAAAATCTCCAACGTGTAGTATGTTTCTATTGCCAACGGTAAATAGGAACATTATTGCTCCTGGACAATGGTTTGCATTTAGCAATGTGACAGTGACAGGTTTACCCCTGCTTGCTATTACAGTTGGAGTGTTCATTGGCATCGGGTGCAAATATTTTTTGTCTACACCAAGCTGCTGATGCACAAGATTTGCTGTTGGCAGTGAACAATATATTGTGCCATCACTCCAAGTCTTTGTGATACCTCCATAGTGCTGCAGGCAAATATAAGAATGAGAGGGTTAATGACCATCAAAGGAATCCATGGCATCTGGTAGATTCATAACAGCACACTCACGTCTGAATGGAAATGGGTCAGAAAATAGTTTTGAGATAGATTGGTACAGGCATATTGAAAGCCATCGCAAATGAAATCTGTCCCAGGAATGCGCTTGAATGCTGGGCAGCTACCATTCCTTCGGTTATGATTGTTTGATCTCCACTGGCCTCTCCTATATGGCTGCTTTCCTGAATTGGACTTTGCTCCAGAGGTTGGTGCCGTGGATGCACTTTTAGATGCTACTATTGCCTTTCCCTTTGCAGCTTGACGAGCGCCTGTCATCAACACATTTGTCAAGGACCGGACTGGTGCCTTGAAGAATTGATTTAACATGGATTGTTTTGATTGCCGGGCTTCCTTTGATACCAACGAATTTTGGTTTGATGGAGACATGGCTTTGTTGAGCTCAAGCTCTGAGCTCGCATCTCCATGCCATTGCTGTGCTTTGTTGTATGGATTATTGGATGCTGCTGGTGCAGCTTTCTCTGCGCTGGTATTATCTGGTGATACTACATCTTCTGCACCAGCTTCCACAAACTCGTCACCGTAATCTCCATCACGATTCATAACTCTGCGCCCACCCAGGGTATTGCCATATTTAGCAGAACACCGTTTCATGTGAGCGACTCTGCCGCGCAGGCCTGTGCTGAGTCGAGAGAGGTCGGACCCGCAAATGTAGCAAACATCCTTCTTTGGAGAGTTTACCTGATCTGGCTGGGAATTGGTGTCAAAATCACCCCCCTTTGATTCATTCACAGTCTGACATAGTAATGTAGAGCTACCATCAGCAGCTTTACTTTTGGTATTGTAAGTGGCCGCTGAGCCAACTCCTCCTGGTAGATTGACGAGTACTTTTTCATGGAGATGAGTATTTTCATCAGGATTGGAATCAAGCGTGTTTGTTTCTGTACTTGCAACAAAATCCTTTGTGTTGTCTTTCATGGGAGGATTTGGATCAATTGTTTGTGTTTGTGAGGAGCCCAGACATACAATATCTGAGTCATCATCATCTTCCTTCCCATCATCATACTATATTGGCCCGGTATCAGTTTCCATTTCATTGGTATGGTCGTCATCACTACCTTTTCTCTTAGTGCTCCACATCGACTCTAGTTCAATCATTTCATCCATCTCATCACCCTCCTCGTCACTATCATCCTCACTGCTACACCCAACACTATTGTTGTTTAGAGTACTACCAATTGATACTCTTGGCACTCCGTTGGTACGACTTGTCTGATCTTTGCCAAAGGAGGAACCCAAGCATAGTATGTCCGAGTCATCATCATCATTTTCCTTGTCACCACTCACTGCAATATGTTTGGTAGTAACTATCATTGTCGTTGCTNCTACATGTTGTTGTGTGTCCATCTTGATTGTTGCTCCAAGGTCTTTTTGTGGTACGCCCCTCTGCTTTTGGGGGCATTGCTTCCTCTTATGGTTTCTTTAGAAATCTTTTCATCCACTTCGGTAACATCCTCATTATTGTTGTTGTCAGTGCCACCACACCTGTCGTTATTGCCTGTTATGCTAACAAATGACACTATTGGATCCTGCTCCGTTTTTCCCAAGGCAGAAGGCTGTTCATAATTAGCATTCCCAATAATGGCATCATTTAGCTCTACCACAACATTATCATTCAGTCCATTGGAAGATTGCACACCACATGCTAGAATATTGTTCTCGGCAACATCTTCGGCAGCAGGTACCTCGTCATGAAGGTTATTTCCAATCTTCTGCCTTTTTGATGATATGAGTTCCCCAATATTAGTTTCGGCTGCAGTTGATATCCCTGTTTTAACCTCCTCTAGGCAGTGTTTGTGGAAGGCTGGATTCTCAGTAACATCAACATTGCTAGGTGAAACGCTATGTACATCAGAGGGTGTGCTTCCAAAAGAATGCTTTCTTTTCTTATCAATTTTGCCCAGACTATGAAACTGTTCATTTGGCAAAAAACCAACACTAGCTGTTGCTTTTGCTGCTGCTGATGGTGTTGTTGTTTCCAATGAATCACTACCATCCAACGATGAAGCACCCTTATCTGCGTCAACATTATTTTTTCTTTTGATATCAATGTCATTGATAGTCAAATCTGTTAATGGTGTGCTGCTGTTTGCTATGGCACCCCCCTCTAGATTATTCACAGTAGTGGTAGTGCCCCTCCTCATACAGCTATGGCTCGAAGCC
>JALLOX010000737.1:0-10814 GCA_036939695.1 Thalassiosira ordinaria | reverse complement strand
TCCGTCAAAGGTCAGTCCCGAATGAAAGAGATTAGGGAGTCAGACTCCCTTAAGAAGCCATGAGTTTGGCGAGTATCTTGTCGCTTAGATATTTTGTAACGGACCCGTTTGTTTCACGGGCTAGCCTGCTTGTTTCGTTTTGACAAGTTGCTGACTCTCTTCGTGGTGAGGAAGACAATATGCAGGTAGCCCGCCATTATTGACATTCGCCCCCTAAAAGTCTCTCTGATCCCCGGCTCTGTCATTTTCCAACAGTTTCCAACCCAGCCAAAAATACAACAACCATGACCATGACGGCCGCCGCCGGTGCCACCAGCACTCCCTCTCGCGATCCATCCTCCCTCTCCAACCCTCACGAGGCTCATATCACACATCTATCATGGGACGCCACCGTGGACTTCATCAGGCATCAAATCACCGCCAGGGCCAAGTATGACGTCAAACTCGCCTCGCCAGACGTCACCTCCCTCCGCCTTGATACATCCGAGTTGGATATTCAAAGTGTCAAAGTGGGTGACATGCCAGCTACATTTTCATTGAGTGTGCCGAATTCGTCCAAACCACATCTTGGTAGTTGTCTTGAGATTGATTTGTCCGGAGTGAGCAAGTCTGCTGGCGAGAAGATTTCCGTGTCAATCGAATACCACACATCGCCATCCGCATCTGCGGCACAGTGGCTCCCACCAGCTCAAACTGCGGGCAAAAAACATCCCTATGTATTCAGTGCGTGCTTTGTGAGTGCTTGTTTAAGAAAAATTATAGAACATATCTGACATTCTATGGTCATCATTTTGTTCTCAATTTCAGCACAATGCCAGGCAATCCATGCTCGCAGCTTATTGCCTTGTCAGGATTGCCCAGCTGTAAAAATGACATATGATGCATTTGTCACTGTGCCATCGTGGGCTACAGCTGTCATGTCAGCTCTGTCCAAAGAATCTGACAAACCCGAGAATGAGACTGGCGAGAAGGTCTATCAATTTTCTCAACCAGTACCTATCCCATCATACCTATTTGCTTTGGCTGTGGGAGAATTGGATTCACGTGATATCTCCCCTCGGTGTCGTGTTTGGTCAGAACCCAGTATGGTGGAGGCTGTGGCATTTGAATTCTCTCAGGTGGAGGACTTTTTAAAGGCAGCTGAGGAGTTGACAATGCCATACCAATGGACAAGGTATGACCTGCTATGCTTGCCACCAAGCTTTCCGTACGGTGGTATGGAGAATCCTTGTTTGACATTTGTCACACCGACTCTACTGGCGGGGGATAAAAGTTTGGCGGATGTTGTGGCACATGAGGCAGCACACAGCTGGTCAGGCAATTTGGTTACTAATGAAACCTGGGAACATTTTTGGCTGAATGAGGGATGGACCATGTTTTTGCAAAGGAAAATCATGGCCAAGGTTCACGGAGATGACAAATTCTTTGATTTTGACGCGATTGGTGGATGGGAGGACCTGAAAGAATGTGTTGGTTTGATGCCAGACAAGTACACCAAGCTGGTGAGTTGCCTTTCATTTTTTACTTGGTTCACCTGCTATCTCCTTGGAGAAGCCAATGAGACATTGTCTCATCTCAATTCTGAACTTTTTTCTAGATTCCTGAGCTTGGGGATGATGATCCAGATGATGCTTTCTCATCAGTGCCCTACGAAAAGGGTTTCAATTGTTTATATGCATTGGAAAGGATGGTGGGCGCTGATAAGTTTGCACGATTCATGAAAGCCTACTTTGATCGCTTCAAATTCTCGACAGTCACATCGCACAGTTTCAGGGAGTGCTTTGAATCATACTTTAAGGACATTCCTTCAGTCAAAGAATTTGATTGGGATACATGGCTCCATAAGCCAGGAATGCCAGAAACTGCAACATTTGATCGTACACTGTCGGCAGAGTGTGAAGGCCTTGCGGATGCATGGACATCTGTGGACGATGGGGAAACAGCTGCGGGTATGCTTCCAAAGCATGACATTACAACTTGGTCCACTGGAAGAAAGACATGTTTCCTGGATGCCCTCATGGGAACATGCTCGGATCGCAAGCGTCCATTATCACTGTCAACTATCGCGAGTATGAAAAAAATGTATGGATTCCACAAAAGTCAAAACTCGGAGGTATTATTCCGCTTCTGCATGCTTGCCGTTGAGGCAGGGGATGATTCCATCATTCCCGTGGTGGTACAATTCATCACATCGCAGGGTAGAATGAAATTTGTACGCCCATTGTATCGAGCACTCTTTAACTCAGAAATGGGTAAAGATACAGCGGTACACACCTTTCTCAAGCACAAGGACTTTTACCATCCTATTGCGGCAAAGATGATTGCAACTGATCTTGATGAGAAGAAAAAGAAGGAGAAGAAGTCATGCTGTGGCATAGTGAGCAGTCTTCAGAATCCACTGGTTATTGGTGGCATACTTACGGTTTCAGCTGCTATTGGGTTTGCTCTCTTGCGTGTCAAACGCCATTGAGATGTGCTCTAGATTATGCATATGTTTAGGTCCTTTAATCCATTAATTTCCTTTATTTGATGAATTATCAATTAATCGTGTACTGAACAACTTTACCTACTACACCAGAAACCATTTACCTTCAAAAACTCCTTCTGCCACCACGGCCACCCTTCCTTTTCTTCATCCCAGTTCCCATACTCTTCCTACCACCAGCAGCCTTCTTTTTGCCCAAAGTAGCCAACCAACTCTTATCCACCACCGGAAGCACATCCTTATAATAACCACACCCATTCATGCCCTTTTTGAAGACGTATCCTTTTTTGGCTCCGTCAAATTTCTTTGAGCGGATAAAGTCCTTGGCATTATCTTCTGCAACAGGTTCATCATCTGAAGCCTTCTTGGGTGTCTTTGCCTTTTGTTTCTTGGTAGATTTTGGTGTCTTTGCAGTCTCCTTTGGTGCTTCATCCTCTTTGCTGTCGGCAGATTCCTTTCTCTTCTTTTTGGAAGATTTGGGTGTTTTGGTCTCCTTTACTACTGCAGCCTCCTCATCGTCAATTGATTCCTTCCTCTTCTTTTTGGATGACTTTGGTGTTTTGGCTGGAGTCATCTTTGTCTCTTCCTCTGCATCTTTATCATCAACTGATTCCTTTCTCTTCTTCTTTTTCGCCGATTTCTTTGCCACCTCAACAATCTTTTCCTTTAACTTTTCCTCCTCTTCCGCCTTATGTTTCTTCAAAGCTTTCGCCAGAGGTGTACTAGCAGCAGCCATCTTTCTCTTCTTCTTGCCCTCTTCTTCTACCTTCTCCTCTTCCTCCTTCTTCTGCTCAAATTGCTGCTTGCTATCCTCCTTTGCCATCTTTCGAATCTGCTCCAATTCCTCAGGAGTTTTATTGTATATAGGCAACGCTACACTGCTTGAAGTTTTGATGGATATGGAACGAATATTGGACCATTTGCGTGGTACCTTGGTAGGAACTTGAGTGCAGATGGATTGAATGTTGGAGAGTAGTTTGGTGGGTGACATGGCGGTATTTCCGGCTCTGTTGTACAAAGAAATATTGGGCAAAAATGTCAGCACTACGCAATAAATAAATGAGAAGGTATCAATCAACTCTCAATTTCCAATAGAACTTACCTGACAGTCACGCACGTCCCCGCACTAAGAACCATAAACGTACTCTTCAAACTCCTTTCCACAGCAAAAGGCAATGCCTCCTTCCGTGTCAACTTGATCGGAACAGGCTGCTTCTTCTTATCAAAAAACTTTCCTCCAAGTGCCTTGGTCAACATGGGCAATATCCTATCATCCGCCAGAAAGACATTAAAGCGTTCTAACAATTCACGTTTTTGTGTATAGGACTTGTGCTTTGTGCGTAGGGATTGAAGGCCTAGTACCTTTTTAATGCAGCCTAGCTGGGTGGGGAAGCGGGTGATCATTTCTTGGACCCATGGTTTGGATTCTTCCTTGACGATGATGCAGGCTTCTACATCTTGAAGATTGTCGCCATCCTCGTCCATGTCATTGTCATCGTTATGATCTGAGGAGGATAGTTTCACCAACGGATGGGGAATCTCAATACGGATAGGTTTTGGGCTGGAATTTCCCGGAATACGGGCCAGAGTGAATTGTACTTGGACATCAAGATCATTTCCGAGCAATTGTTCTTTTTTTCCGTCAGAGGATTCGTGATGTTTGAGGAGAGCGCGTAGGGCACGATCTGTGAGTTGGCCGTCGACGACGCCGGATGCGGCTAGGCTTTGGGAGTGCGGCTGAGATTTGGCGCCCATTGTCTTTGTTGTTGCATTCGAGAGGGGAGTTAGTTATGTGTAGTCAAATACGTGCGCCACTCTGCCATTGCCATTGCCTTTGATTTGAGGCGGCGCCCTTCTTGCTTGTTGCTTGCTTGCAATTGGCTTGCGGATTGATTGGTGTTGGCGGCAGCCTATCGTAAGCCATTCAGCGGTCAGACGGCCGTATCATGAGCTTGTACTTTTTGATGAGATTATGATTGAGTGTACATGTCCACGTCGTGATCCTGGCCTGAGTCAGCCGAAGGTTTGGTATGGGAACAACTTCACCGGGGATAAAAATTGTTGCACTGAAGATAATTCATGGAAAGATCTTCATTAATTTTCAGAGAAAAGAAATTCAGAAATGAAAATTGTTACTATCCCATAAATTTATTCCTTTTTCATCGTCAGCCAACAAACCAACTCAAACAGACTCAAACCAACTAAACTCAAACCAAACAACCTGACAGTACAGCGCAAACTGGTGGCAAATCTATAATATCACAATGGCAATAGACGGCAGCGCATAAGATTTCTTTCCTTGGCCATCGTAGCCTCGCCGTACCTCCTTCTTCCCACCTGCAATACCACTGCTGCAATCTGCTATTCTGTACAAGCATTGTTCGAGGTCCTGAACCATTATGAGTCTTCCAACAATAGTTCGACATGCCGTCCGCCGTCGGCCCATCTCAACTCTCGCCGCCACCGCATCCGTCACTGCCTTTGGCTACGCCAATTATCGTGAATGGAAGGCCAATGATAACTTGTTGACAATACCACGGGATCATTATGACCCCAATGCCATTGCTACCTATTGGGAGCAACGTCCCATCTCCATCATGAAGCGTTTGATGAGCATTGCGTATGAATTGGGACCGGTGGCTGGTGAATATGTATTGGAGTTTCACTTGAGACCATGGGTTTCTCTGTCATTGAATGGAGATAATGACGCAACAATTGACAAAGAGAAGGGTAGCAAGCAACCAATAGAAACTGAGCTCTCACAAAAATTACGTTCGTCTCTGACAAAGCTTGGTCCAACGTTTGTGAAAGTAGGGCAACAACTCTCCATACGACCTGATTTGGTATCACCCACTGTGTTGTATGAATTGCAACGGTTGTGTGATGCGGTACCTCCCTTCCCGGACGAAATTGCAATGAAGGTGCTGGCTGAAGAATTGTTGTCGGTAAAAGGTGATAGTGCAGGAAATAATGCAGCTTTGGCCAAGGAAAAGGTCAGTGATACTATTTTGGCTGTTTTTGAGGAGATGCCAAAGCTTGTTGCATCTGCTTCATTGGGACAAGTCTACAAAGGAGCACTGCGTTCCAACAACAAAAATAGTACATCAATGGAGGGCACAAGTCAAGAGGGATCTAAGCAGGTGGCAATCAAAATCCAACGGCCAGACATATTGGAAACTGTCTCTCTTGATCTTTTTCTCCTTGTATCCTATGGCAAAATTGTGGACAAAATCTGCTCTATCCTTACAAAGCAAATACCATATCATGAAATATTTCTGAATGGATTTGCAAATGGAGCATTTATGGAGTTAAATTACGTCAACAAGGCAGAGAATCAGATATATTTCCGTAATGAACTGCACGCTCGCTTTCATGGTAGAAACAACAGTTTGCCATCCAACGAGAAGAAAAATTCTGTATTCCCTTTCCTCTCTAGGATGTCTCAGTCCAACACTGTAGAAAAGGTGATAGTTCCTGAGGTCTATGAACAATACACAACACAACGCATCTTGGTGAGTGAATGGATTGATGGTATCCCCTTGGCGCGGGCACCACTGGAGCAGATCCGGGAGTTGATACCAATTGGAGTAGAGTTGTTCCTATGCCAGCTGTTAGACATTGGCAGATTCCATGCGGATCCTCATCCAGGTAAGTCTTGACTCTGTGGTCTGCAGGCATGTGAAATTTGGCTTTCCATCCCCTCGTATCATGTTCACCCACTGGTTGTATTACTGAACTGCAAAGGAAACCTGTACGTGACAACATCAAGAATTGATGGTAAAACGCCAACGCTGTGCCTTTTGGACTTTGGACTGATTGCTCATGTCAGTGAAGGGGCACGTAACAACATGACTCGAGCTATCGTTAACCTGCTCCAAGGTGACTATGATAATCTCATTGGTACGTTTCGACAAGTCACATCTCAACTGCATCAGATGTTTCGCTTGTCAACTCATGAAGATATGATCTGTTTCCTTTGTTGTTGTAGCTCATGATGCAAAGCACTTGGGGTTTTTACCACATGATATGGATGTCACAGAACTGAAACCTGTGTTAAAGACGATATTGAAAGAAGGGCTAGTAGAAGCGGGATCCAACTTGCATGATCGCAGGCGTAATTTGATGGCCATTTCCAACGAGTTGAACGAAGTGTTCTTTCAATATCCTTTCAGGTTAGTTGCAGCCCTTCTTTTTGTCAGATACATTGGTGATTGTTTCGCCACTCCCTTTTACATATAAAATACCTCTCTCACAATATATTATCTCAGTGTCCCACCTTTCTTTGCTTTGGTGACACGAGGATTGGGGCTATTGGAAGGGATTGCACTCACAGGGTGAGTTGAAATCCACAGTTCTTTAGTGTTTCATTTTTTCTACAACATTCCTAATAGTCCGGCTTTGTTAGTGACCCTTCTTTTGATATATTTCAGGCCAGCTACCCATATGCCAAGCGGCGAGCAATTGAAACATTCAGTGTCAAAGACTATGGAAAGATTTCGCGCAACATTCTCTCTCTCCGCCGTACATCTACTGAGTTGAATGGATAACTCGTGTAGATATCTGTGATTCATGAGTTGTTCCAAATACTTGTAAAAAAATCTGTCACATCATTCTGCCCAATTTCAGCTATTGAGCAATATTTTGGCACAACACTATTGAAATGGAGCTGGCTCGTTTTCTGATTTAAGGCGAGCAAATTTTTGCCAAATATCACCATCGAGAACCCCCCTTTGCTGAGACTTTGTCCTATGTGTGGAAAATTTGAAGCAAAACATGAAAATCTGGGTTAGTATGGGATGGCGCCAACTCGAATTAATACTCCTCGTTTTCGGACGTACATGTATAGGATCAAATTGCAGGCGTTAGGTTCCAGGAGTGCGCTTGAAATTACCTGAGCTAAATCAGCCCTCGATACTTCTGTGATGTCTTTATTCATCTTTGGAAGGGAAAGTGCATAGAATCATTGTCAATAAGCTTGTGAAGGGTGGTCATAGTAGCAAATTTAATAATAAGAAGTTCACCTTTTGTAATCTGACCACACTGGAATCAGTGCTTATATCAGTGTTGTACCCCGCAACTCGTATTATGGTGTAACTGATACAGCAGCAGAAAGTTACGGATGAAAATGAGAGACTCAACTAGGCCTGAAAAATTGGATTGCAAAGATTACACACCTCAATCCACTTCGTTTTATCATCTCTTCACCCATGTACTTGAAATACGTCTCTTCTGCACTGCGGCCGATTTCGTCGTTGCTTGTTGTTTCTTCATCAATTATGCTGTAAGAAGCGCTAGAATCTGAAGCAGCTGCCATCAATCTATGCTGATCATGCTTGACCATCACATCATTAATGACAGGAGGTATTCTAGCGTCAGATAGATATATGAACTCTGGCTCAGGCTGCCCTCGATATACCTTGATAAAATCCAAAGCTAGGTAAAAATTGCTCCAGCCTGAATTTGATGATCCGCCCCAACTGAATATGTTGCTTTTACCACGGTACCGGAACCCAAGTTGGCGGATATCTCGACCCCCAAACGGTGGAATGTCACTCTTGCCCAATGCTTTCCTTAGCCTTTGAGCATCTTCACCCTCTTTTGCTTGGAATTGTCGCATGCGTGGCCGAAAATCTGAAAATTCTAGCCGCACAGTACTCCATTTGGTTCTGGATGTGTTCTCAGATTCATTCTCTGGAGATTTTGATGATGTTTTGAACTCACAAACGTACTCAACTCCAAGTCTTTCATAAGCTTCTGTCCGAACAAACGCCTCGTAGACCCCCCCATCACTACATAGTCTGCAGACCAGGCCAGCAAAGCCACCTGAACGGAGATCAATCCCTTGATCTGGATCATTTCGTGACCTGAGACGTGCCGACGCGACAGCTGCCTCACCATATCGACCCACTTTTCCTGTAAATACGCCATGGCCAAATTTGTTCTTCTTCCAGTCACATTGAGAGAGGGCGGCAGCAACTGAATATGAAGAGCTGCCATTCTGAGATGTCAGCTCCCCATCTTGACCTCCACCTGTTGAATCAAAATCATTTGATACCCCATCTACAGAGCCATCATCAATCCCAAACAACTCAAAATCAGCAGGACGTTTCCGAAACTTGAACAATGTCCGCTTGGCCGCCTGAGATGTCCCGTAATCTGAGTGGCGCACATTTTGATAGGCGTGTAATAAGTTACGCAACCCCACCCCATCGATCATTTGAGCTTCTTTTGAACGTTGATCTAAGGTGGTTTCCAATGCATCCCACCCCTTGCCCTCATTGATATCACCAGTACTCCCCTTCCCTCTGGCGCAAAAGATAATTTTATCGACATCTGTCACAGCATACTATCCCTTGGTTAAGTGAAGTTATGCCCAGCTTTGATATGTCGATAACGATTGATTTTGAGACTCACCTCAAGGCTTTCCATATCATTCAAATCACCCTGGCAGTATGTAACCCCAGTTCCCAATTTATTCAAAGTGGAAGAATACAAATCCCTCACCAAGACTCGAACGCGCACTCGCGATTCTAGAATGAGACGTTTTACAAGAACCCTACCCAGTTCACCTGCGGCACCCACAACAAGAACCTCTGGCCGATAATCTTCTTCGTCTGACTGAGAAAGCCACGATGAGCCTGCAACAGGTGAAAATGCCTCCGCTTTTGGATCATCCTTCAGCTCCAAACTGCTCAATCCCAATTTATCATCAACGTAGTAATTATAATATATTGAACGCCGGTCTGGAGGTAGGCGAGATGCAGGGTCATTAGTAATAGCTGATGCTAGGTCTATGGCAGATCTTACTGTGGATCGAAACTGCTTTCCTGCATTGAATGGATTGATCATTTCAAGGATATTTGGTTTTGGTTTGCTTTCTTTGTTTCTGTTCAACCTTGAGTCAACTTTATTGGTGCTGCCGTTATTGATGCTGGATTTTTCTTTGCCATCAATATCCCGATCACCATTATTGCTCTCGTTCTTTTGTCGTTTCCCATTTTCATCTATGTCAAGCTCTTCATTATTGCCACTGTCTTTAGAGGCATAAAGCGGAGGCGATCTATCATGGTTTGAGAATCTGTGTAATCTTGTGCACCCCTGATGTATGGGCACAGCTTCGTTCATATGCCAATCGGAAAATGATAGCATACCGCAACCGGATATTCTTCTCTGGGACAATGAACATGATGCCAGGGAGCAAGCTCTGTTTGGGAGAAGCAACAAGAGCAACAGCAACGGCGAGTGGACAGCGGCCCTTTTCTTCAGGGAAGCCACATCGAATGAAGACATGGTGCGTTTGATCTGTGAACTTCTCCCGGTGATCAGCTTCGGCCTGATCCCTGGTGATGGTGATGATACTGCCTACTGCTCGAAAGGTCTGGCGGTGGGGACGGACTCAACATCAAGCTTTGACTTTGAGCTAATTCCCAGCTTTGACTTTGCTTAGCTTTGCTTGCGGGTGCGGGAGAAGCATGAAGGTGATAATAGGCATATTCAAATAACATCTATATCTCATGTTGATAGTAGAATAAAAAATCGTGCCATGCGCGTAAAATAAATAAATTGAACCCGATTATGTAGTATTCAAATAACATCTATATCTCATGTTGATAGTAGAATCAAATAATTTCGATGAGAAATATACCATCTAGAAACCTAAAATCGGAAAAAACCATTCCAGTAGTCCTAGTGATATGACAACTAGCAACTCTATAGAGCTGTCACATCATAACAGAGGATATTTTTTGGATACTTCAAGCACGCCTCAAAGTATCCGCATCATCACGTGATCATAGTGTGACTTCAAACTGGCAATACCCAACACTATTCTGCATTCAAACATCTTCAAACGCATACCACCCAAAATACACACACACCAATCCACAAGCTACCTGCCCAAAAGAAAAAGAGGAAAGACAATTGAATTGATCAACCACCTTACCATAAGCCGTTGAGCATTGCCAAATTTACAAACAGTGTTTTATACCAATTATACCATGTGCTATGGAAATGGAAGATAATCGAACCCTTACACTGTTAATATTGATACTTCTGTGTTCATGAGTGAGGATGGTGGTAAGTTTGACAAATGGTGTCAAGAAGGTGGTGGGGAAAAGATGACAATGGCCTTTGATGTTGATATATGTGGGGTGGTCAATGTTACCGGAGATAATAATGCCAGTGATTGCCTCTCCTCTAATTACAACCTCCAATTTTTGATAAAAACAGAGTTATTTGGTGACATTACGGAAGGCTCGGATGGGTGTAAAGACAATATCCATGGTCAGATCAAAGATCGCGACTAACCCAATCTGGGACGATCTCGAGT
>JALLOX010000736.1:0-10011 GCA_036939695.1 Thalassiosira ordinaria | reverse complement strand
TAGTTCTTTTAGGTTAGTGTATCCAATGCAAGCATGGATTCGAGTCGAGCAAGAAACGAGGTCCAGTCTTTAGACTTGAGGTCTCTCAGGTCTCATCAGCCTCTCTCAGAATGCAAGTTTGCACTCCACTTTGACATGGTGCGGGACTGTCTGAGTCCCGGATTGGTGAAATCCCCCCAACAGCCCATTCACTTATATTCGGGCGCCCGCGAAAAGTTCTTTTATGTTAGCGTTAGCAGGCGTTAGTTATGCAATAAGATAGATATGGCGGGCTAAGAGTACCATAGAAGCCCCTCTAAAGCAATTTCGCCCCCTAATCCACCATGGCGATCTTCGGCCTGCCAAAATCTCCTCATTCGATGTACATCGCATCGCCCCGCGGACGACACCCGCCCTACCGTTTGTTTCTCAGTATTTCGTTGATTGATAAATCCTTGGAAGAGAGAGGGGGGGAACCCAATCCAAATCATCGTTGGTTTTGTTATTCCTGCAATCTCATTGTCATTATTTGGCTTGCGGCGAAGGCAACATACCGTTGTCATTTTGAGGACGGCGCGCCATTAAATTTTACGCCGCATCGAGCATTGGTGTTGGTGTTGGCTCTTGCTGTCGGCCCGCCAACCCCCCATAGAAAATTCAGGGGGGATCTTTCCAACAGAAATCTTCCATGGCGTCCTGCATTCCCGATACCAGCGGTAGCGCAGTGGTTGATTCGTCCGCCGGCACGATGGCAGAGGGTAAAAACAAAAATGGCGTTCTCGCCACGGCGTCGGCGGCTCCCTCCTCATCCGCCGCGGAGGATCCTGACCTCACGACGTCTTCGGCATTGGGATCGGATGATGCGGCTGGTGCTACGCAGCAAGAGGAAACACGCGAGGCACCAACCCGGTCACGGCCACTGGACGAGGAGGAAAAAAATCAAACAATGCCAACGTCGGCCGCCGCGAACACCGGCTCTACGTCCTCCGCTACCCCCAATGCCATGGCATTGCACAGCTTGCCCTCGAAACCTCCCCCGCCTCAAATGATAACGTCATCCACAGCAGCAGGAGCGTCGGCCACCTCCGATCTTCAAAGACCAAAGGTGGGGGGGAAGGCGCCCCGAAGGGAAAATAGTCAACAGCTAAATGATAATCACAATCGGAACCCTGCCTCCCTGATTGGTGATGGATATTCCAAGCTTGTCTCCGACTTGCGAATGGCGCACGAGCTCCTAGACGGCGTCTTGTCCTCCTCCTCCTCAGGATCAGATGGGAATAACGGGACATTGTCCGGGGGAGGACACCCCGCCACCTCCTCCTCCGGGGGGGAAGAAGTTGATAAATTTACAATCCAACAACGTCTCGAGACAATTCAACAAAGTGCCAAGTCCCTCTCACAATCGCAACAAATTTCCAATAATCATCGCAATCTTCCCTCTGCGGTGGCATCTGTGCTAGAATTTGCCGAGAAGCGATGGGGACGAGTGTATGATGAACAGATGAGGTTGGATGTCGATGGTCGAATGGAGTATGCCAAGCCGGAGGGTGATTTACAAAGGGCCAAGGAGATGATGGCAGGTGCCAGGAAGTTGTCGAGGGAGTTGGCGGAGAAGTTGGAGGTTGTTGTACAAGGTTCTGATGAGAAGACTAAGGAGGGGGAGATGGGCGAGTCCTCGGCAGAGCCGGCAATGGCGACGGCACGTGTCAATGGCAGCAATGCCGCAAGCAATGCTGCAAATAGCAAGCCTTCTCTTCCAAAAGGCATTCCTACAAAGGGCCCAAAGGGCAAGCGTGCTGCCAAGTCACTTCCGAACATGCGACAAAGCTTCGAGAAAGCTGTCGTAAAGGAGCCGCATCTTGAACAAGTTTATAACCAACAACAAACCCAGCAACTATCACAGCCAGAACCAGGAGATCTGGGCAAGATACAGTTTTTGGCGACCCAATCTGGCGGTTCTACATCCACGAAGGATTTGGACAAGAGGGTGACATTCGACGGAAACATTTGCGATAGATTTGCGGCTGTTCCTCACGAGGAGGGCGTGGCCGGTCTGGAGAAGACGTTGGCCAGTATGAAGAGTAGTGACACTGGCGGCGATGGTGATGGTGGAAGCAGTGCTGCAGTGGCCTATCCTGTATCTGGCGAGGCGATGAATGGCACCATCTTCCCGACCATGGCCCCGCCCATGATGCCCGATCCGACAATGTCAACGTCAATGCAAGCCGAGTTGGAGTCCAAGTTGACTAGTAAGAAGAAAAAGAGAAAGCGCAAGAGAGAAAAGAGCACTGGAGGCAGTAGCGGCAATGCGCTCGAGGATGGAGGAGGCGTCAGTGTGGCGGGGAGCGAGGTATCCGGTCCAAAGCGCAAACGATCCAGGGGCAAAAAGAGCGAGGGCAAGGCTGGAAAAGGCTCGAATACAATGGAGACAAATGATATGAAGCTGCCGCCACCATCGCCTCGTTCCACGCCCCGCAAAATCATTTCCAAATCACCCAGAATGTATGGCACCGCCCATGCCTCAACATCTATCCGAACCCTACCGGACCTCAATGCTCCCCGACCCCCACCTCAATACGAAATCATTGATGATTCTCCCAAACGAATGCACAATCCATTGTTGCGTCTGCCCCAATTTCCGGATGGACCCGATCCGCCCATTGAGGAGATTCCTCAAGCGGGAGAGCTGTGGAATTTGGCAAACATACATTATTCCGAGGCGGATACGTACCCGATTAGTTACCTGGCGAGAGTGTTGGGTTTTGATGTACCCGAAGAGGGTGTGGGGCAGAAGTTTGGCGCGGAGTTTGATCCGATGGAGGTTGGCAGGTTCAAAGATGAGAGTGGTGTTGAAAGAGTTAATAGTTTGGCACAGATTGATTCTTCATTTTGCCATCAAGTTTGGAAACGGGGGCAACAACAATCAAGCGTAGTTACGAGCATTAATAGCGACATCAATGCAGCCATAGCATCATCAGCATTGGCGCAGTATGACAATGGCATGCTTGATGATCTCAACCTTTCCTACTGCGATCCCCTATGGGCCAACATCCTATCATCCTACAAAGGATACAATGATGACGAATTCAAGGATGCGGGGAAAGGATTTTTCGACGAGTTATCTCCCCATTGTTTGGCGTTTGCAAAGGAACGGGGTGTGCTTCCGAAAGAGGAGAAGGATGGTATGAGGTTTCGTTTTGCTGGTGAAAGCGATGAGGAGTCGTTGATGACACTAGCTGACAAGGTATGTGATTCTACTTTCTTCCAAGATATTGTTCCTCATGCAAATGTCATCATACATCTCATTCTCCTGATTGTCCTTTTTGTGCATTACTCTTTCTGCAACACTTGATAAACAGTGTCAATGGAAATCCCAAACAAAGCACGATATAGCCGCATGCCTGAGAAGTCAAACACACTTTTGCATTGTTGCTGAATTGCCACAACCATCATCTTCATCATTGCCGTCTAGCCAACCGATTGCATTCCTTCAATACAGATTTTGTTGGTACCGGGCTGAGGAGAATAAGGTGGGGGTATCGACAGATAGAGTTTCGGAACTTGTCATTTTCATTGACAACCTTGTTTACAATGATGGAGAGAACATTGCTGCTTCTTCTCCAACTGCATCTTCAACGGCTCCTGCTGTTATTCTTGATGCTGATAACACCCCTGCTGGTGATGGCAGTGGGGAAGAACATATAACAACAACCAATGCTTCCGCTCCTGCTGGTGATGGTAGTGGTGAAGAACCTGCTGTTACTAGCAATGCCTCTGCAACTGCAACTGCAACTGCTGCTTCTGCAACTGCTACTAATGCTGGTGGTGATGATAGTGGTGACAGACCTATGGCAAACAATAAGATGTCGGTCTCAACGAAGGAGTTGGAAACTGCGAAGGTGCTGCTGATATCCTTGGCACTAGTCCACGCCGCGAGGGCGGGTGTATGGTATGGAATGATGGAGTCACCTGCTGCTCTGGTGCCATTCCTAACGAAGTACTTTCGAATGAGCGAAGTTTGCAGCAGACAACAGGAAGAGGAGAAAAGCTCTAATTTGACAGCAACTATCCCACTTGTGGTAGATATCAAAAAGTGTCATTTCAAGTACTCGATTCTCCTTCTTGAAGAAGGCCTGAAGTCATCCCAATCACCGACAATAAAGGTTACATACCAAAAGCAAAACCAACTTGTCAACCACGAAAGAATGGTGGTGCATCTCAATAGTTCTGCTAATCTCAGCATGGAAAAAATGTCCCAATCACAAGGGGGTGTTAGATTTACTAATCCAAACAATGATGAAACACATTCGAAGAAGGCACATGTTCGCATGGTGAGACAACCGGATAATACTTTGCAGTTGTTCTCAGTGTCATCCTCTGCCTCCGATGGCGGCAGTGCCAAAGAGGCCCTCCAACCAATTGATCCATCCAGCCTTGATGCTTCCAATTGGAACATTGTTAGATTATTTCCTCTCCATTCTTCTGAGCAGGAACTGGTGGAAGGAGGCAAACAATCCTCAAGTGACTCGCCAAATGATAGCTTCCTCATGGCTGAATTGAAAAAGAAACAATCCAAGCTTCTCTCCCTCGAGTCATCCATTGAAACCACGGCCCAAGGGATGCTTTCCACAGTCTATGATGAGCACGCAGCCCTTGTTAATGGCAAAACTCGCACAAAAAGAGAACGCGACCGGAAAAAACTGGAAGAGTACCGAGCAGTGCAAAAGCGACTGGAGGAGGCCGAACTGGCCTGGCAGGCCCAGCTGGATCAGGACATGGATGCTGTCTGCGATGTCTGCTTCGACGGGGAGGTTACGCCTGACAACCAGATCATATTCTGCGATGCGTGTAACGTCGCTGTCCATCAGCGGTGCTACGGCATCGATCAGATTCCCTCGGGAAATTTCTTTTGTCACACTTGCACATACTTTGAGGTCGATAAGGAGTACCTTGCGGCCAGACGAAGAGATGGGCCACCCACGAAAATCACACGGCATAAGATCGTGTGCGAGCTCTGCCCTCGGAGGCAGGGCGCCTTCGTTCAGGTACAGACTACGGTCCCAACAAGGAAGGCCAAGTGGGTCCATGTTGGATGCGCAAAGTGGCAGGGTATGCATTATGTTGATGTGGAGCTCAAGGACAGAATAGAGGATTTGACGTTACTCAAGAATCATTTCAAGGCCGAGAACGTATCGTGTACACTGTGCAAGAGCAGCATCGGAGCGCTGCACAAGTGTCGCGAGGAGGGGTGCAATAAGTGGATGCATTTGACTTGCGCGAGGTCGCTAGGAAAATGCTCGGTTCAGCATGGGGAGAACTGCGAGGGATTTTACGACCCGGAGTCTATCGATCACCCCCCATGGTCCTTGGCTTGTCCGAAACATTCTGACATCGATCCAGAATCCGTGCGGGAGGGCAGCCTAACAACAGAGCAGCTGGTTGCAATGGCAGAGTCTTATCCCCCTGAGCCTGCGCCAATCAAGGAATTCTACAGAATGAATGCAACTGAAAGGAAGGAGTACTGGTCTGACAGAGAGAACCTCAGAGAATTCTTCGAAAAGGTAATGCCTAGCCTGGATGGGGTAAAATGTGCACTGTGTGAAGGTGCCGCAGATCCCAGCGTGGACAAACGCTGCGACAAATGCGGGGTCTTTTCTCATGCTGATTGTGCTGACCCCTTTCGTGGAAATAGTTCCTTGTGCCTCAGTTGTAGGTACACGGAAGACTATGCCAACGACAAGAACTACGAAGAACCATATTGCCACATGTGCAGTCACCCCAACGAAAGTGGGGGTCCTCTCTTGAGAACCTATGCAAAGCCGGTTTCGATGAAGGTATGGAAGGGCCACACAATAAGGTTCCAGCGATCTATCTTTGGAAAGAATAAATTTGTTCATGCGCTATGTGGAATGTGAGTTACTTCTTTCTTTTAAGTTCACGGTCAATATTTTTTGATACAATCCTCTATCTCAACCCTATTTAACTCTATTTGTTTTTTTCCCATCACAGGTGGAACCCTCTTTGCGAGACAAGAACTAATGAGACACTAGGCTTTCACATTGATTGCTGCAAAACAGCAATGTCCAACGGCAAAGACCATGTCAGTCATCAGCATCGGTGTCTTCTTTGTGGATTGTACCAAGGTGCTAAGGTGGATTGTTGTGTTTCTGGGTGTGTGGCTCCAGGAGCGCGGAGGGCAAAGTGTAAATTTCACGTTACATGTGCACGCCAAGCAGGGCTGCAAGTTCTGTGTGACGACTTTAAAGTGAAGTGTTTCAATCATGTAGAGTGTACCTACGTTCTCCGTGCCCGGTTGGAAGATCTCCGAGAGATTGAGCTTAATCGCTCTTCTGGTTCTGGCAAGGTGTTCAATGCTGGCCGCCCAATATCTTGGACTCATGCTTCTAGCCTTTTTCATGCTGCCGTTGACATCATGCGTACCCTTGGTTGGGCATGGCGATGGGGGGAGTGGTGGGTCGAGTCAGGGGATAATTGGGAACCTCTGCTCGAGGAGGGTCAAGTTGAAGCAGAAATGACACAGGATGAGCTAAAAATTGTTCCCAGTGACCCCCAAAGCCGTTGTAGGGATGCAAGGCAATGCCGTCTTGCTGCATTTGGAGCAGCACTGAGAAATCGGGATTATGACAAGGAAGATGGCGACGACCAAGAGCCATTGGAAAGAGCGCTGACGGCCATACTCAGCACTAAGAGCTTAGTTGGTCCTCTGAAGAAGAAGGAAATTGAATTCTTTGTCACATGGCTTGCCTTGGCATACCGCTCCAAATCTCGAGTTCTTGGTTTTGGAGACGACAAAACACCTGTTGCGCCTGACTTCTTCTGTGTTCACCAGGATGATGGAACACCCAAGTATGAACTTGGAGCGAGGCCTTTACCTGGCAAGGCTGAGCCATTGAAGGGGGTCATTTGAGCCAACTGTCAAAGAACCAGATGATTACCTGAAAACTCCAGTGCCTAGCAGCCCGGCCAGGGAAAGTAAAGATACTACTGAGCCACAAAAAGGTGAAACTGAGCCACTTGCTGACAAGCTGGATTCAACTGAGCACTTGAAGGCTCCAGTGACCGAGAAAAGTAAAAAGAAAAGGCAGAAAAGCATTGATTCAACTGAGCACTGGTGCCACAACCGAGCCACTCTGGGGCTCCATTGCCCAAAGAAGGTGAGAAGAGAAAGAAGAAGAATGGTGTGTCAGATATAGATGCCAACACTGCTCTGAAGGAAGCAAGCTGTAAATTTTCAAGAACATCTAAACATGTTAAGAATCACAGCAAGAAGAACTGTGATAATGCTGAAGACGACGCCTCCAATTTAATTCATTTAAAGACCAATCATCAGGATGGAAGATCTACAGTAGTGGCATGCCCACAAAACTGCACAAATTCATGTGACGTGGTCTCGTTCACTGATCAGCCAAGTATTGGCAAGGGGGAGAGGGACGGTGTTGATGTCCGTGATCCTCCTTGGTCCAAAACTCTTACGAGGTTAGATAAAACTGATAGATCAACGGTGAAGACAAGGGCATCCCAGGGTGTCATCCACTCAAACAAAATATGTTCCCCGGAAGAGAAGCAGAAGAAGCCTATCAAACAACAAATGCATGAACATTTTGAGAATTCTCCTCGTGATGAGACTCCAGATAGTGCCGACGAATCTAGCTGTAAGGTGATGACTCCTTTCAATCCAAATCAAATACAGCCGGGTGACTGTGTTTTATTTCAAAAAGCCAATTTACCAGGCTTAAAATTCAAAGCCACTATTAAATTTCAATGCAATAATGGTGATGGCACACCAGGATTCATGGTTCACATAGATGGGAATCCAATTGAAAGATGGGATTGGGTTCCTAAAGAGAGTGTGATCAATATCCTTGAGCACTCCACAGGTCAGCTAAAGAACGTACACAAATCATCCGTCGAGAATCCAACGAATTTCCCCCAGGCGTCACCCAACCCTCCTATGACAAAGAAGAAAAAACAGAGAGTGAAGCCCCCTTCTTTTGGTGTCGGATGTGTAGACATTAGTGACACCAAGCGGCTGAAAGGGTGCAACAAGGCTCCAGTGCCTAAGAAGAACGAAAAGAGAAAGGCTGCAGCTAACATAAACCAGGCAAATGGGGCAAAGAAGATTACCCTGGAGGAAAACCCATCTATCCAGCCAGCAGCAGCTTCAATGAGTCCAATTGGGTTCCAATGTGACACCACTGTTGTTATGGGAGCAACAGCATCTGAGAGCAAAATAAAAGCCCAGAAGCTTGAAAAATATCAAGTAGATGGAGAGGCAAATAATGCATCCACATCATTAACAAATACAAGCAAATATGATGGAGGGTGTGATGAAACAAATGGAGAAAAAGTTTCTGCACAAAATGAAAATCCAAATGCTGGAGGGGGTCAGATGGTAGGGCCAATGCTACAACAAAAGGAAGCAAGTATCAGTGGTGAAAATGGGGCAGCAGCACAACATGAACAGGAGATGAGTGGACAAAGAACAAGTTCTCCTAATACCATAAAGCAGGAGTATCAAGAGGACACTGATGATGACATGGTACCGAGGCTTTGTTGGTTCTGAATAGTGCTCTCGGGCAAAAACACTGACATTTTCATCAAATTGATGTGCAGGCAAAATCTTACATTCAAAAATCTTCGGACTGAAATTGAAGAATCTATAGATGATCTCCCCTTTCAATCATTCCGATTTACAGACGGGGAAGGTGATGATCTCATGGTAATTAGAAATAGGCAGGAACAGAAGTTTCATGTTCTTGAGCCAGATTTTCATCTGACTAGCAAGGGCGATGGTAGCCGCCGAAATCCCTACCGTGTGTGAATTCAAGAGGCTAAGTAAAGTAAATAGTGGTGTCAATGTTTCGTCAATGTGGAAGGAACAAGTGACAGTGCACATGTCTGATTGAAAATTGCATCCAAATGATGTAGTGACGATACGAAAGAATGCGGTCTGAGGCTCGAACATTTTCATTTCACAAGTAATAATTGTATCGAATTTGTCTGTAAACTGCCAGTTCACTACGGATGCCCCAATTAGGCTGGTCCAAGAAAAGCAAGACAGTCTAAATCTGAATTTTGTATCCATTGCTTCTGTAAAGTCCCCTGCATAAAAGATTGAGTAATGTTAGTGGTATACAATAGTCCTCACCATGTGCACATGATAAAGTTTACAAACCAATACCTATTCAGTGCAAAACTCTTTAAGACGGTTCTTTCCACAGCCACTCACGATATTTGGACTATTATTTGCTTGGCAAAACTTTCTCCTACCTTCCACCATCACAAAATCTTCACACAGCATTCCATAATAATACATATCATCTCTCCGTAGTTCTAATTGCCTCTTCTTCCTTCCTCTCATGCTCTGCCTTCTCAGCTGCGCTTGCTTCTTTTTTGACAATGATAGACAATGAATAATGAAGCCTGGTGCACCCACAAGACCCTGTATCTCATGCTTGTCAATGGCGCTCGCCGGATCATGCAAATATTCCAGGATCTTGCGTTTTCCGAATGTAGCCGATGACAGAAAGATTTGTGATCTGAATTAGCGAGGATAGATGAAGGCGGACCCTCTCTTATGCACCTTACATAGATCGACGCCGTTGAGGGCTTCAGCAGCATCAGGGGCACCCCTCGGCTGCTCAGCTCCATCAACGGCACCGTCAGCCCTTCGTTTCGGCGCTGCATCCCTACATCCTGCAGCTCGGCTCTGTTTGATGGCATCGAACATCGAAGGCTCCCCCGTTAACGGCAGCTCTTCCTAGCTGCTGTACAACATTGCTGCCGGCGTGAATACTGTTGGGACCTTCTCTCGACGGCTTCTCTGCTCCATTGACGACGTCCACCGCACGTCTTTTGGTGACGCTGGCTCGATTCCGGATATCGAGCATACAGTTTGATCGGTGACTGTTACGACCTCATGAGGGGGGATTGACACCGTTTATTTGGGTTCCGTTCAGATCACAGAGGATAGAGACTCCTCTCTCCTTGTCTTTCATTTTGGGGGTTTGC
>JALLOX010000735.1:0-10913 GCA_036939695.1 Thalassiosira ordinaria | reverse complement strand
ACCTATGGTAGGTAATAGACTTAAACCACAAACCACAAACTACAAACTACAAAAATCCACGCGCGACTGTGACTAACTAACAATGTAAAAAAATACCTGAGTACATAGGTACATAGGTATGTAGGTAGGTGTTAGATAGGTAGGTAGATACATGGATAACTCACTAGAGAGAGGTAGGTAGATAATTTTCTAATAGCTGTTTTTTTACCACGTCACACAAAATATCAATCAGTTTATTGTCTATGTACCTACATCGCTGCTATTACCTAGTGTCCTAATGTATTTTACCACGTCACACAAAATGTCAATCTGTTCTTTGTCTAACACATCACTGCAACATTACCTAGTGTACCCAGTATTTTATTAGGTATGTACATAGAATAAAAAATAAGTACCCACAAGGTTGGCTGCAAAATTTGCATGTTGGCTAGTTAGATAGCCCTCTAACTAGTAGTCACTTACTTACTTACTTACATTACCTTGTAATCTCAGCACTAGAGAGAAATATTTGGATCAACTGTACATAGGAATTAATATTGGAGATATATGATGTGGTACATCAAATCACACAGAATAATTGCTGACAGATGTCACATCTTAATTCCACTTTCGGAGCAGGATTTTGATATGAGTTCCTACGTATATAAAATGTTGAACTTCTTTCCAACGCCAATCCACTGACTCTAGATATGAACAAGAATTGAGACACAGAAGTTGCCACCTAATCATGGAAATTTTGTGTACTAATTCCCCAAGTAGAATACTTGAACAATATTTCAGCCGAAAATGACTCTGTGAATAAATTACATATACATAGGATGAAAATGTGATCAAAGAGAAAGCGGCACTCAGAAGATGGTTACTTAGGAATAGTANGGGGCAGGAATTGGTGGGTCATTGGGGTATCTATTAGTATAGGGGTGCATAGGAATTCAAAATTGAACGCGGACATTTTCCGGACAATTTTAAGGGCGCTGTTTCGCCTCCGGCACCCCTCTTCAAAAAGAAAAAAGAGGAAAAGGGGGGGCGCCCCGAGGGCGCATCATCCAGCTCGTCGGAAGGAAATTGACTTTTGCTGTTTCCGCCAACTCAACAATGAAAAGTCGCGCCGGCCAATCCTTTTTCTGTAGGTACATAATAAGTAAAGGTTGTAGAAAAGAAAACACAGATTCAGATACAAAGGAATTCGATACAATACTCACAAAATGAAAGAAGCCGACTTTGTCGAACTTCCATCCTCCCCTTCTTCAATCCTCCTATCCTCCCTGCCGTTGTTGTTCTCGCTCATAGCAGGGCCGGCCCTGAACGAACAAAGCCGCCATCCAGGCAGCCACCGCGCCTGGCCCAGTAAACATCATATGAGTAATATTTTTATGGAGAACACCCTGGAGAACACCCTGGAGAACACAACAACAACATAAGGTGCAGCCGACGAATAGAACAACACAGCCATCTTCATAGAGGCGAAGTATGCCATCTTCATTGAGAACGATGAAACAAAAAATTGGAACAACCAAAAGATTGCGACTTCTCCGCCCTAAATACTTTCTTGCAATTGTTTCATTAGCAGCGTCCTTACCGTTACTGAGCAATCTGCTCCTCCTTCTGCGTCTTCATAAAAGATCCAAAGATAGCAACAAGCAGCAGTCTATAATTTCTAACTCAGATACCACTCATGCCAATCATGAGGAACTCATAGATTGCAATACTCAGGATATTATCATTGCCCATGAGGCGCATATAGACCACGAGACAAGAAGCTTTCTTCAGGAGAAGCTACTATTTAAGGGAAAGGATGTCCCCGCATGTTTTGCCATGGCTGAAGATAGCATAATCTCAATCACTACACAGGTTGATGCCAGACCAATGCGGATCCAACGTTTGATTGACCTTGCTTCTCGTTGGGACGGTTTCTTGTCTATTGTTGTCTATGAAAAGAAGAATAATTCATCTCAATCTGAAGAATATTTCACGTCCTTTCTCAACAATCGACATGTTCTCTTCAAGAAGGCAATCGTACAACTTGTCAAGGATGAGCGTGAAAATGCCGACTACCCCATAAATATCCTTCGAAACATTGCAATGAATCATGCACCATCTAAACGAGTCCTGCCAATAGATGCAGACTTCATCCCTTCAGCGAATACATTGTCACAGCTGATGTATGATCTATCTTCTGCCTCCGGTATTGCCTCTGGAAACAAAACTGCATTGATTCTACCAGCATTTGAAAGGGAACTGAAAAAAGGAGAAGACGAGGCCAATCCCATAGACTCATTTGATCTTCCCCAGACAAAGGCAGAGCTACTGGTCAAACTCAAGAAAGAGCCACGCATATACTCTATCTTCCACAAAACCAGCTTTTTCAATGGCCATGGCCCGGTCAATTATCTTTGGTGGTATCTGGCATCAGAACCATATCCCGTAGAATATCGACTCAAATTTGAACCTTATTTTGTCATTACCAAAGGCAGTCATCTACCACCATTCTGGGAATATTTTACAGGAAGAGGGTACAATAAGCTTACTTGGGTCAACGAGCTTTCACTTGCTGGCTACAGCTTCATTGTCTCTCCAGAGTGTTTTCTTATCCATCTGAATCACCAATATGACAGCACAAGTGAGATTGATAGAATGATTAAAAATGGCCTAAAAAAGAAACGAGCATTTGACGCATACCTGCAAAGAACATATGGTGATCAGGCAGTGGATTGGTCTGCTCCCTCGACAGCGAATTTTGATCGTTTGGAACAGCTTGTTCTTCAACTTGCTTCAGGAGACTACCAACACTTGGATGACCTCAACTGGTTATATCATAATAGCTCAAGTGCTTTGTTACAGTAGTAACGTAAAAATTAAACAAGTTCTACCTACAACTCTTGATTGAGTGATGCCTATACGCCAGGTTGTTTCAATTGTCGTGTTTTTCACAACAAGTATTTAAAACCACATAATGGCCACACAGATTGAATCTATATCCATTTTGTTCTAAACACTCCAGGAAGAATTTACTATTCTGTCTCGATAGAGTATTGTTAGCTTTTCTCTCTCATAGTATGTTTTACTACTTCAATTGTTCTCAAAATATTATCTTGAGCAAACACTGGCGACTTTCATCCAGCTAGCTCCAGCTGGTGCAAAGCATATAGATCAACTTACAGGCTTTGCTAAAAAAACTAACCCAAACCCTAACCCAAGTTGCTTGCTTGGGAGGCCTTTATGCATTTGTCGATACAACTCTTTTGTTCAAACTGCTACAGTGAGCTGGCGAAAGAATAATTTAAGGCGTTAACGTGACTTTGAGTTGGTTCAAGTAGGGCTATCCTTGGTTCTAAGATATCGAATATGATGTGCTCGAGGAGTCAAATGTGCCAAATTGCACCGAAGTAAGATCTGAACGAAGAGCTTCGGACGGAACATCCTGATGTGTTTTGCTGCCGAGCTGACAACTACTTTTGCTGGCAGAGACTCTCTCAAGCAGCTTTGCTTGATAACTTCATTGCTCGAGAGACCTCAAGCATACTTGAACTTGTAAGGACAAGCTGGAATTGAATTCATATCTCGTGGATTGCCATGTCACTCAGCCTCTTTGTGGGATATATCTCTTCTTGCTCATTCGACATAATCTATTCTCTTGAGAAATCTAAGATTCCTCAATCTATGGGCAGTGTATTGAGCAGCAGCGGCAAAATGAGGCTCCAATCCAAATGCAGACAACCACCAGAATGTCAGGTATGGTATCCAGTATTCAGTGAACTCCCCCAGAGACTGAAACATCACATTACCTCAATATCTCTCTCGAGATACAAAATTGCCATATGTACTGAGCGGAGTAAACCAACAAGACGGAGTAAACCAACAAGAGACTATCATGAGAAGGGCATCGATCAAAGCAGTTGGTCCAGCCCCCGATTCTAGACCGGCCGACCTTCAAAGGAGGAAGAGAAGATGAAACGAAGAAAATACACATTTTGGTGGTGGTGTATTAGCTATTACTGCTGCTGCGCTCATGATGGCCGAAAAGGCAATTGACTGCATTGATGTAGGAGCTCTGTTGTTTATCATAAACACAGACACACATTTACTCATGTTAAGGATCAAGCTATGCTCAATAAGTCAGCAAATTGGGCCATGTAGGCATCGAACTGGCCTCCTTGTGTGTGATCTAGCAAGTAAAGATTGTCAACAATCAATTGAATTTTTGACTCATAGTCACGTTGAGCTAAGACGAATTGCAAAGAGTGCTCAAATGCTTCGGGGTTGGACACATTTATGAGATGACTCATATTTCTCCATGGAATGAAGCTAGGAAGTATATCGTATTGGTGCTCAGACGTGAATAATGGAATTGTTCCAGACAGAAGGGTGTCAATCAGCCGACTAGATCCATAAGTGTCTCCTCGAACATGAAAACCATACCGTGCATCCGACAAGGCAGGGCACTGTTTTCCACCTCCGCAGTGTGAAACTGATAAGTTTCCACTGTGTGCCCACTCACAAATGTCTCTCCTTACATGAAATGTTTCTCTCTCTGGATGCATACTGGCAATCATGGCAAAGTCAAATGATTTCTTTTCAATCCACTTGCAAGGGCTACCCATATACATGCTAGGAATGTGGATCCTGTCGTTATTACGGCGACTGTCTTCGAAAGTCACTAGATTGCATTTGTAGAAACTTGCTTTAGGATACTCATCATACTGGCTACTCCAGCGCGAATCAACAATGATGTGGTCACGTCCTGAATGCCTTTGAAACCAAGGCGAGCTTTTGAGCGCATTATGAGCATACTCAAAGAGTTCCCAATTACACAATTGTGTATGATTTTGTTGCAAGCAAAATGAATGTTTTGTCCAGTCTTCATTTCCATCCACGGAACTTGCGAATGCATTGAGATAAGTTGGGACAAAGAACAGCTGCGCTTTGGAAGGGTCATGTGTTCTCATAGGATGCTTTAAAGCATGATGGAGGAACCAGTAGTCATCACCATGTTTGTATTTCTTGTGATATGAGGAGCCAATAGGTCTATCTGTTTTCGTGTTGTCCTTATGTACATGCTTGGCATCTGACCAATCAAGTCCAAACACGCCTTCGTATACATAAAAAGGGACTTTCAAAGCATGCTTGTAGGGCGTCGATGGGAGTCCTAACAAAGACACCCCATCTGCTGTGTTTTTTTTGTCATTTGGCTGGGTATGTTGCTTCGAAGCTGTGCCTGGCTTAATCATCATCTGTTCGCTTTTGCCCGTATCTCGACTCACTAAATAATGAAACCATGGAATTTGCAAGCCTATCAGAAGTGTCAGAACAATGAAGTGGTTGCCACTCTTGGGCCTGAACCTCTTAGCGGTTGTTGACTTTAGATTCACAGTCATACCATTCTCAATATTGCCATCTTGGCTGTGAGGAGCGCACTGCTGTGCATTTCCTTTGCCCAAAGACTTGCCAGACATAGCTAATAGTGTGTAGACAATAAAATATTTTGATGCTATTGCTATTGTACCACATGACCTGGGTATCACCTGGGTAGGTATCACTTTTTACTTTTCACGATATCGGTGAAGACCAGTATGTATGGTATCATTTTTATGATTTGTTTGTTGTTATTGTTGTTGCTAGCTTGGATCGCCTGCGCGCTGCAGCCTCTCTCGAGAGGACGGTCAGCCAGTATGGTAGCTTGGATCAAAGCCAGTATTGTAGCCGTTCATCGCCGCTCGCTCATGATGAAAATCACCGGAATGAAAGTAGAAAACGAATATTTCTTATGTATGTCTCGCGAGTGAGATGGCCGAAGGACAGATCATATTGAATTCCTTTGTAAAATCAAGACTTACTTATTATGTACATACGAATTCCAGTAGAGATATTTGAGAAAATCCAAACAAGGACTTGCCTCCCACCCTTCAGCATTATTGTTGGCGACAAAAAAATGTAAAATCTACCATACGGAGTACTCTCTCTCTCTCTCTCTCTCTCTCTCTCTCACTCTCACTCTCACTCTCTTTCTCTCTCTCTCACGCCTCACGCACAACCAACAACCATCATCTCCGACTCGAACCCGTGTTGTCTCCGCTCCTGGTGAACACAACCACAACAAAAGTACCTGGCTTTGGAGTGAAGTAACTCCCGCTGAAGACGAAAACCATCATGGTATCATTGCAGCATCTGTTCATAGCATGCGTGCTCGTCTCCGGCCTCACAAATTGGGTGGGCCATCGCTATTTCTCAAGCAAACCTGCTAGTGCTGGAGGTATCAATGACTTGTATTCTGTTGGCCATGACAGCGGCGGGCTGCGTCGAACGGAGCCCTCTAAGATCATCCTAAGTGACAATTCTAACATCCCGGTTAGTAAAAAGAAGAGTGATCACCATAAATCTGTTCAAGCCGACGCAATTGAAAGAGTGAGAACCGATTTAGACAGATCTAACAGTGTCAGTGCGACCCACAACAAGCACCCGCCAGATGAGGGATCATCGTTCCCGCCAATCTATTGGATTAACCTGGATGAGTCCATCTCGAGGAAACAGGCAATGATTGACCATTCATTTAAACCTTTGGGAATCACAGACACGCATCGCGTGGCTGCAACTAATATCTCTGCTACTCTGAACTTGTGGGAATCTGGCCGTCTCAGCTTCCATCCAGAGATTCAGCTTGAGGAGATAAAAGAAGAGGAGCCGGGTGACGATGATGATGATTCAGATGATAATGATGACGAAGGTCCTGAACCGACTTGGATGAAGCATGCGCGAAACGTATACCTATATTCTGAAGCCGCCTGTCTTTTGTCTCATCTCAATGCCATTAGGCGAGCCTATGCGGATGGGCATGAGCTTGCATTGATTCTTGAAGACGACGCCATGCTGTCACCCATTTTTCGAGATGAATTGATGAACTACATATCCCAAGCTCCAAAGGACTGGAAGGTGTTACAGTTTGCAACCAATAATCCTCGTGTGATTGCTCATGGATCTTCCCTTCAGGAACCATTCATTTCTTGGCAACCCTATCACTGGTCATCACGTGCATATTTAGTCAATAGAAATGGGATGCAAACACTATTGGAGAAGGTACATTCAATATCGCCCAGTGGCGAAGATGTTTGGAATATCCAATCACCTCACCCTTACCCCATGGTTGTTGCTGATGAAGTAGTGTTTGCACTCATCGGTGACTCATATACTTCGAGTGGTTTATGGGTTGATGCCTTCAAATTTGATTCCACCGTTCAGTTGAAGTCAAGTGATTACACATCAAGTGTCATCTCTTCTCGCTCATACTCCGCGGCTGGCGATATGGCAAAGCAGGTTGCCGTGAAGACAGAGCCCCAAGTCTTTGAAGAATCCTTGCTTGTGCTGATGAGCATGAGAATCGCCAATGAAGATGACATCAAGACTCAACTTCAATGGATACTACAGGACACTCACGCTGTGTGCAAATTCCATCCTGGCAGGTGCCAATGGGAAATCAATGTTGTGGCGACTACCTCTAATCTCATGGAACTCTTCCAAGATGTCTCTTCATCTAGATTACCTTCATATGTTCATATCCATGCCAAAGTAAATCCGGACAAGTTCAACAAATTCGTGTTCATTCGAGATTTGGTCGATAAGTTTGAAGATTTTGACATGCTCTTATTCAAGGGTAAGTTCGTACTCTGCATGTTTTTCTATTAATATTGGGTATTGAGGAAACTAAAGCCCGATCCCTGTGTATCACTTTGCGAATGTTCCAGACAATGACCAGCGAATCAGCGGCTTTCCTTGGCACACGTTTGTCAAGCAAAGGGGAGATGCGATTATGGCAGGTCCTCTTCGAGCAACTACGTCCGAAAATACAGTTGCAAGCGTGGGCAAGATAAAATCACAATTCTTTCAGTTTCATGAGGCTAAACAGTGGGTGGAATCATCGACTGAATGGGGCCCAAAGCACTTCGCTAGTATACAGCCAATTTTTGTTCCCTTTTTGGAGATGTACTTTGTTCTGCTTGAATCCAAGTTTGCAAGTGAGTTCTTTCGACACATCTTGGCGGTGGATGGTATTGTCAAACAATCAAGTAATTGGGGCGTTGATTCTATCTGGTGTCAAGCTGCAGCTGAATGGGAGACCAGTCGCCCTGGGTGTCGTTTAGTACCTGTTGTGTCAGTGCACATGGACAGCCGACAAATAGTTAAAGACGAGAAACATTATGACACTGGTGCAGAGGCAGTAAAAATCATCCAAAAGAATCCAACATTTGCAGCCTGGATGGAAGCATCTGCAAAATGGAGAGAGCTTGTTGGGCACAAACGCACCCTTGAAGATATTGAATACATTTGTCCATTGCAGGGATTACATTGTTGGGATGAGAATTGCTCTGGCCAGGGACCGCTCCAGATGCAACATAAGTTTGCTTCATGGCAAAGATCTTGCTCTTGGTCAAAACTGCTGTATTTCCAATAGGATTAATCCCGTTTAAATAACATGTTCAGATATCTGATATCTGTGATCCATCTTGGGACTTAGCTATTCTTGAGGACGCAGCAGCTGCAAGCTACCTACACTATGAACAAATAAATTCACTACATATTACTTCTTGAATTAACTTCAAATTCAACAAATGGTAGTCAGTCGTCATGGCCATAGGAGTTCAATTTAGAGAAATATTCACATCTGGCATGACTTATCGCACAAGAGGTCCGAGGTATACCTCTAGAGGTAATAAAGAACTCATGCTTGGTTGAGACTATAATTTTTAGCCAATAAATTGAACACAGCCTGCTAGTATTTGTACACATATTATTTCACAATGACGCAGTGGGTCTACCTCCATCAGTCAGAACAAATTAAACTGAATGAGAAACTGATGTATTCATGTACCGCTGAATACCTGTTGTCGAAGAGGTGATACAAGCACTTATCTCCATCTCAAGAATATCTAGATACAAAGACATACAACTTTCCTAAGGTAGGTACCTATTGGCACTTCATCTCCTGCAATTATTCCTATCCTACTGTTTCAATTGATGTCCATTTCTTTAACTCTTGCTCAAGCCCACCAGGAGGGTACGATGAACATTTCACAGGATGATACAGTTTATTTTTTTCGGGAGAATAATACTCCAATTGACATTTCCTGTCCGCATCCGGACCCGCAAGTCTTTTCGTCCCTCCAAAGTATACCTCCCCAATATGATCCATTGGAATTGGCTGTACCGTAAAGTTACGAATCTTGCTGTACGCACCCACGATTGCCTCGTGATGACCTATCGCGGAACGCAGTGTCGTTCTGGCAGCAGCACTACCAAGATCCCGCAGCAGACTTGACGCAAATGTTCCAGTCACCCGTATCGTAAACCAAGCCGTTTGGAATGGCGCAATATCCGAGCAGTGCTTGATGGAATCGGGCCAGTTGCCTTGACCTGTATCGATAGAGCACTGTCTGAATTTACTGTAGGACCACCAACGTTCATTTTTCTGTTGGAAGTGAAGTATGGGCAAGACATCTGCAGCATTAATGCTGTATCGACTGCTGTTAGTTTTGGCATGGGTGGAATCGGGATCCAGATCATCAAACAAAACGCCCCATTGACCTGTGTAAAAGACATCACCCTCCAAATGCCAACCAAATCGATACTTGTGTTGGGCCAGCAACTTCAAGAAGGATGATTTGGATGGGCCTGATTGTTCGGTATCAAACGTGGAGCTTGTCAGTATGCTCTGGCTTGCACTATGCAATCCTGGAATGCTCGCAATGAGTTCTCGGGACCGTGCCACTTTGGCATCATTGGAGATGATCGGGAATTCTGTATCATTGAATAAGCTGTATGGTTTGGTGAATTGCTGTGCAAAAGTCTCATTGTTGGCGTATCGTTCATCAAATTTGTAATGGTTGTGTAAGACCCAAACATCTCGCTGTACACCGACGATGCTGCTTCTTTGGGATGATTCAACTAAGTGTCGAAGACGAGAGGCCAAACAATCGTCAATATATGACGCTGTGACTACAATTGCATCTCGTGCATCGATCCTTCCATGCGGTAGCTCGGTAGCTGGCATTTTGCTATGCTGCTGCTCCTTGCCCCTGTCCTCTGTTTCCACCCCATCACTTTGAGCAGTCATCACAGCATTCTTTTTCTTGGTCTCTAGTACCTCCTGTAGCCGCTCCTTGAACATATTCTTCATTGAAACCTCATTCAATAGAATTGTTTCCAACTCAGCAATGCGGGTCTGCAATGATAGTTGTGGACTAACATTTACTAGGAAGGTCACTTGGTAGAGCAGCAATGAGAGGCCAATTGTGGTCAACAGTACGAACGACTTCATTTTGCTTCATCCGGAGAAGTTGTGTTGTGAATGCTGGACAAGCCAAATTGCGCCTCTAGAGAGTAGATATGAGTCGATTTTTGTCCAAGGTCTTCCCATTAATTGTACCTTTGGTTGGTTCTCTGGGTAGGTTGAGGTAGGTATGTTGGGGTTGTTGCAGGAGACGGTTGTTGGTTAATCTACTTTGGGGGGTGGGACGGAGGCTGGATGGATATCAAGATCAATCAAGGCATCAAAGGCAGGGAATGATGAGCGAGCGAGATGGGTTGATGACGAGCACGTGTGGAATGAAGTTCTTGTATTTTGGTGTCTTTATTTTTTGAGAATGTTAGATATTTGTATAAATTCCGATGTATTACCTGGATGATTGCCGCTTTTCCTACAAGACATTAGATTACCATACGTAGGAATATGTTGGCAACGGCGATTCGGTCAATCAAGAGAATAGTACGAATTTAACTTGCTTCCAACCAAGAGGGAGTTGGTTGTAGTTGTATGTATCGTACCATATCTCTACCAAAATCGATTACGGAACTTTAAGCTCCGTAATCGCGTAGGGTCTGGTACAAACACCGTAGAATTGAAATACGGAGCTTTAAGCTCCGTA
>JALLOX010000734.1:0-11792 GCA_036939695.1 Thalassiosira ordinaria | reverse complement strand
GACCCGCAATTAGCTGGCTCGGCCTATCGAGATATTCGTGGCCAAAAATATTTTTTAGCGGGTTCTCTGGATTTCATCATTTGATGCGGCCAGATCACCAATCATCACGAGACCAGTTTAGTGCAGGAGGTTCAGTTAGGTCATGCCTCGACCAAAATAGTAGACCTACACTCTCACAGACTCTCGCATGTAGATACCTGATGCCAATGAAGATTCTATACATCACCTTGGATTACTTAAAAGAACATATTTAAAAAAATTGGCTCTCTGACGAGCTCACCTTTTGATTTGGACTCATCAAGAACAGGGGTGTTGGCGATATCAGCGATGATGGGATTTCTTTGGTAGCACGTATCAACTCAAGCCCCTGACTGTCCCCAACTTTTGGGAAGAGTAAAGTGAGAAGACAGTTACAATCCTAAGTACACCAAGAATTCAAAAATTGGACACTTGTGACCAACGAACTGATCACAAAGAAACACTAACATTTTACCTACGTACAATCGGTCCATTTGCGACAATCCAACAAAGTCCAAACGCTCTCACTTAGTGCCTCCAAAACCCGTTCCCCACCCAAGGTAAAGAGTTTCTCTTAATCTATAAAAGATCAGGATTAGAAGAATGTTCCATACTTGGTCCAACTCCCAGTGGTTGTCCCTGGTCCCTGGAGGTGGGTGTAAAGAGAGGCAATCGTTCCAAAGCTTAATTGATCTAAGGTACTTATATTTTCGGTGTCACGATCACAAAACACAAACACAACACAGAGCAAACACTCGCGAGCAACACACAGAACAACACAACAGTACCAACACGACAACCAACTTCCCCGACGGAACAAACCATTGCATCCGAAACACTTTCCCTCAGGGGGATTAGGGGTGACGGGGCCGCTGCTTTTAGCTTGTCATAAAGCTTAATGTCCGTAGGAAAAGTCGGGAAGGGAAAGGTGGGGGTTAAACGGTAAGGTTGTTAATTCTGCCCTTGATTATAGCACATCAATTGACATTGAAAAATCGATTGTTCATAATTGTAGACAATATTAATAATCGAATAATACCAAGCCATACTTTTGTTGTTTGATGCATAAATAAATGTTTATCTTAATATAGACGGCTATAATAAACTATAGGCCATCGCGGCCGACGACAACAGCAGAGATCATGGGCAGGTGGCAGCGAGCACATTGCACCTCTAAGAGTGGATAAAATAATAGGCTAAACTAAATATTAGAACATATTCCACTACAGTTATCAAGGCGACGATCAATAAAATATGACTGCATTGACGTGTGGTCCGTCTCCCGCTCGCTCGCGTTGTTGTTGTGTGTTGTGTTGTGTTGTCTTTTCTTCACAACGAAAAACGAAAATTAGAAATCTTTAGTTCGAGATCAGATTGTGGATAGTAATTCCTACACATGTCTTGGGGAAGGAGACATGTAGATATAAAGTAGAAATGTCTGATGGGGGTGCAATCAGATTTTTAGCTTCCAAGAGTTATGTGAGACTGATGTGAGAGCGAAACGAGAGTAAAGCGAGAGCAAAGTGAGTCCATAAATAGTGATAGCTTTTTTCATAAATACTAATACTCATAGCATGGCCGGTGCCTGATCGAACTCAAATCAATGCATTCCTATCGTATGTGGCAGACAACTTACGCGGAAATTAAGATGCGATTTTTGTAAGACCGGTACCTAAAACGGCCAAATCTGAAAACCCGTCATCGCCGTTCTCGGCCAAGACGCCGCCGATTACAGCCGGACCAAAGCTCAATGGGATCGGGTACAGTACCCCTCCCTCCCTACGGCGGCGATCGGCCGCAGATCGATGGGTAATTGACCAGCGACGGACGTCGCCTAATATCAAGGCAGATGCCACTGCCTACATACAACACTGTAGTTTTGTGTCAATTTCCACGTTAAAAGTCCGCCCCTGACGGCAGTCGCAATGCAACTGATGCCACCATGGCCGCCACCGCCTCCCTATGGATGTGAATGCTTCAATAAGATATGATTGGAAGAGCGATGGCATCTAGGCTATCGATAATACACCAATGTAAATTGCCATGCCTTTAGAACTAATTCATGATGTCTATTTTTATTGTAGTTGTAGTACAAGCTATAACGCTGGCGACAACGGCTGCATCTCGACTCAGATATCGGTCGTTTCGTCAGCAATAACGGCCTCATCTCTGCTGGCCGATGGCGGGGAACGATTACAATATGCACGTGCATCATACGGATGAGATGCCTTGTTCATGGTATGGTGCTGGTTATGGCCAGCAAGCCGCTACGACCCGTGGATCCCATGCTCCATGGTTGACTTCTCTTGGAGGCGAGGGTGCAGATTCTGTATGTAGGAATAGTACGTTTTTTTGCGTGTAGGAGCTCAATATTTGGCCGAAATCATCTTCTCAGGTACCGGTCTTAGAAAAATGCCGTCTTAAATATCAAAAGTGACATCAACGTGAGACTTTTCCAGTGATCTTTCTCTCTAATGTAGTATCACTATTCTGTTAGTATCGTATGAAGCATGGCCGGCGCGCAATGAAACGATTTCTCGTTTAATGAATCTATTCCCATTGTATGTAGGTAACCTACGAGAAAACGAAGTGAGAGAGAAGTGAGTTAGCGATTTTAGGGGGCAAGCGGGGAGCTTGACTTTCATGTTCTCCATTTTTAAGCGAGTAAATTATCGCTGTCATCGCTAAACCCGGCAGTTGGAGTCATTTTCAAGTGTACATACCCACATAATATGTATGTACGGTACTCCTGGGTCTCATTTTCATACATAGCATCAGATAGCATCTCGCGACGACTGAGAGCGACACTACTTTTTTACATAAACGAAGATAAGTAAATTCGTCTCTCCCTATGTGTGATAGATAGACTCCACAACAAAAAATAGATGTATGTCGTGGATGGATGGAATTGTGTGTCTCTATTTTTGTCTCCCTGAAAATCGATTATTCAAAAAATGGCATACCTATTTTCTAGGGTTTTACCAAAAAGGAACATACATTTCAAAGGTAAATGTTGACTATTTCTGACTATTTTTTACTTTTGTTTTGAAATATTGACACAAATTACTAGAGTCGAATACCCAATAGAAGAAAAAAACCTGTCCCTTTTGTTCTCTGTGATAACCGTTCGAGACAGACATGGCTACCGCAAGATATATCTTTCGAGACCTAGAAGGGAAAACACGTGGCAACAAAAACAAAAGACAGACACCTAATCTAAGTTCAAGTCGAAAGTAGTATCTAAACCACAATCGCATTGCAGTTGCGCAGCTCCTATGCTCTCCTATGTACCTACCTATGAAGGATATCCTGTTCATGATGTTGTTGGAAGCGTTGTGGGGCTGATGGATTCCGCAGCGATTGCCGCTGTATGTTGCTGTTTGGTAATCGATGAGGTGAAGTCATTGTTTCTTTTATCCAGGATCTCTCTCTAGATCTCTCTCTAGAGTCGCAGTTTCAGCGGCAGCTCCTCCTGGGTAGTAGGCATCATCTGCATTCATTCATTGCCAGTTCTCGCCCGCGGATGATGCACTAGAGAGGTATTTGGGCTGTGGAGATCCGAGGCCCGCAAATATCACTATTTACTCAGTATTGTTATTTCCATTCGAGCCAAAAGATGGACAATAGCGAAACAACAGCGTCGTCATCGGGCCTACGTCGGTCCATGACCGACAGGGAAGAAAAGGAGCGCCGCGCCTCCATCCAGGCTATCATGAAGGATCCAAAGTTGACCCCCCACGAACGGCGCAGATCCATTCAGTCTTTAATGGACGGCAGACGACGGTCATCGACAGCTCAGCCAAACAACAATAGCGATGGCCAAGCAATGGGAATGGCAGCAGCCGCAGCCATGGCCGCGGCAGAATTTGAGTTTGATGACTCCTCTGACGAAGAAGATATGCAAGACGAGGTTAACACTGGCCATAATAGATTCGGAAACGGCCACACGCCGGACAATAAAAGAGAGGCAAAGAAACGCTCCTCCTTCATCTTCAAACGAGGGTCCTCCCAAAATATCGCAAGTGGCGATAAATCAGGCAAACGCCGACCAAGCCTACGCGCCTCCTTCACGAGTTCCTTCTCGAAGATGGGCGTTAGATCTTCCGCCAGCAACATTGACTCGTCCGGCGGCCTCTCTGCCTCCGCGACGGCAATGGGGACGAAGCCACTCACATGCATCGAGGACGAGAATGCGCTCTCCCGCAAGATGGAAAAGGGTCGTCCTCCCTGTGGCCACTACGAACGGAATTGCTCCATCGTTTCTCCCTGTTGTGGGATGGTCTTTGGATGTCGTATTTGTCACAATGATTCGGAGGTGCTACCCCCACCATTTTTGTTGTCTGGGGGAGGGAAGCTGTCGGCTGCTGATATGGGGGGAGCATCACATGTTATGGAAGATACGGCGTTTGGGGCATCCATGCCTTTTGCATCTGGGGATGGTGCTAGGACAAAGGCGCCGGCCATCTCTCATCGTAGTGCGTCGTTGCCACCGAATTTTACAGAAGAAGAATCCCATCATGAGATTGATCGGTTCTTGATTAAGGAAGTCATCTGCCGAGAGTGCTTCACCAGACAATCCAGCAAGACGTGAGTTAAATACTTTTTGTGCACCTTTTTGGATTGATCATATTTTCTCATGTCAACAATAAATTGTGTGATACCATAACATTTTATACAAAATAGAAATAACTGTGTCAACTGTGGCATTCAATTTGGGACATATCACTGCTCAACATGCAATCTATGGATGTCTGCTGACGAGGACCCATACCACTGCTTAAAATGTGGGTTTTGTCGTGTCGGCGGACGAGAAAACTTCACCCACTGCGATGATTGTGGTATGTGCATAGATGCATTGCTCTTTGAGGATCACAATTGCAAGTCAGGAAAATACATGTCCAATTGCCCAGTGTGCCAGGAGGACTTGTTCTCGAGTCGAATGGCCAGTCATGAAATGCCCTGTGGTCACGCTATTCATTGGCATTGCTTCCGTGAACTAACCTCGCACGATACGCGATGCCCCGTGTGCAAAAAGACCGCAGAGACTCACGACCAAATGGAACAGACATGGAACGCTATGGCCATGGGAATTGCATTGCAACCGGTGCCTGCGGATATGGCAAGGGTGGTTGATTTACTATGCAATGACTGCGAGGGGAAGAGCCTAAATCAGCGCTGGCACTTCTTGGGTGTACAATGTCGGATGTGCACAAGTTTCAACACAACCGTAGAGAGAACAGTCATGGTCGGGCAAGAAGCTGCAGCCTTCTTAGGGCCAATGACTGATATTGCCGGACAGGCTCAATGGGCAGCAGGTGCCGCGGACCAAAGTGTCCTTGCTGCACTGATGGGGGGAGGGACTGCGGCGGCGGCAGCAGGAATGACGAATGGGGATCATATGGATACAGAAGCACTGAATCAGAGTGTGGCAGCGGAAGTTATGGGAATTATGAATAGATCCAATCAGCCGTTTTCCAGCAGGATGGAGGAAGATGAAGATCGAGCGGAAAATTATGACGACTTCAACATGGATCAGACCTGACTGGGACACAATTTAGCAGAGGGCTGACAACTATTTTCCATTGATGTAAACCATTTTTGGCTGATATGGACAAAGATATTCAGTGAAACACAGTGGGTTAGAGCTGAATGAATCAAATCTTTTGCAGAGGGCTTGATGACCGCTACCTCAACATCAACTTCTATGTTCTTTTGAGGTATTCACACGAGTATTATTGTGCCCTTGATGAAACGTTCTCAGCTATGATGAGGCTGAACATGAAAATAAATCAAGTAAAAAAGTGATGTGGTATGAAAGAGAGTAACGGAACTCTTTTGTTTAATATTCTTTATGCTTCCTATACGGAATTCACTACCAGACAATCATACAGGATAAACAGTTTGTTTTGAACAATGATATTTGACTCTAAGAGTGCAAAAGATCAGCAACGTTCATGGGCATTTCAGTAATCTCAGTTTGGTAGAACTGCTCGATATCACGTAGATAGCGGACATCGCCCTCAGTCAAGAAGTTGATGGCTGCACCCTTGCGCCCGAACCGACCAGACCGACCAATCCGATGGATGTAGTTCTCACGGTTTGTGGGTAAATCAAAGTTCATCACAAGGGAGACTTGCTGGATATCGATACCACGGGCAAGCAAATCAGTTGTGATCAACACACGTGAGGAACCACTCCTGAACTCCTTCATCACCAGATTACGTTCCTGCTGATCCATATCTCCATGAAGGCTTGAAACAGTGAAGTCGCGCATCTCCAGTTCCTCTTGGAGCCAATCAACCTTGCGACGAGTGTTGACGAATATCACGGCTTTTGCAATGGTCAATGTTTCGTAAAGATCACCTGATAGCAGAGTTCAAGGAAGTAAAGTAAAGTAAAGTAAGCTGAATGATAGTGAACATAAGTGAGATATCTCTAAGCTACTCTTACACAAGGTGTCCAACTTCCACTCCTCTCTCTCAACAGCAATGTAGAATTGCTTAATACCCTCGAGCGTCAACTCATCCTTTTTGACCAGGATACGGATAGGATCACGCATAAAACGCTTAGTGAGCTGCGTTATGACGGGTAATTGGAATATGGATATACAAAACAAAAAGGCTTGGTGAGATGTATTATGTAAAATGACATGATATATGGGGCAAACACAGAATTCAACCCACCTCCAACACATCCAGTGGCATCGTAGCTGAGAAGAGACAGACCTGTGCTGACTCGGGAAGGTATTTGAATGTCTCATAAACCTGGTCCTTGAAGCCAAAAGAAAGCATCTCATCAGCCTCATCCAGGATAAAATGGCGTAGGTTGTCCAATCGCAATGCATGGCGGTTGATCATATCGTTCACTCGCCCAGGTGTACCGATGACAACATGGACTCCTGCCTGGAGGGTACGTATGCTTTCACGGACTGGCGTTCCACCGACGCACGCATGAACCTTTATATCCATATACTCCGCAAGGGCAGAGATGACATCCTTTGTTTGCTTGGCAAGCTCTCGATTAGGAGCGAGGATGAGAGCCTGGCACTCATTGAGTTTGGGATCAATCGTGGCAAGGGTTCCAATGCCGAAGGTACCTGTCTTTCCCTTGAGTGTCAGATAAAGGCAGAATAAATGAATGGTTAACGATGTTATAATGAGTAATGACTCATCATGCATTAAAGAATGCCTACTCACTGTTCCAGACTGAGCCTGGGCTATCAAATCTCGTCCCAGCATTGTAGGTTTGATGGCTCTCTGCTGAATTGCACTAGGCTTCTCGAAACCAAGTGCATAGATCCCTCGAAGCAACGTCTCAGGAAGGTTCATATCGTCAAAGGACTCGATGGCTTCATCCCATTTCGAGTCATCGGCGGCACCAATGATGCCGCCATGGTTGGCGTTGCCGCCGTTGCTAGCGTTTGCCTGTAGTTGTTCACTATATTGTTTCGAATGAAATAGATGATAACAAAAGTAGATCAGCATCAATGAGGAAAGTCATAACTTTGAGTAAACATTTTGACCCTGGCCTTGCCAGGGCATGAGTTCCTTTATAAAATGAAATTGAAAAGATCTTAGTATCATTAAGAAATATACCTGTATTGTTCTTCTCCTCCAGCACTCATTGAATGGTGAAGTAATTAAGGTGAAGGTTGATTTATTTGTTGTTTGTTTAGTAATTGATTAGTAAATTTTTATGGTGTTGTCGGTGGGCATTGGAGGGATGAAACAAACGACATCGATGAAGATGCACGTTTCAAGCCCACGTTTCATGTTCATGTTCAGTTCGATGTGGTGGGGCTCTGTCGTGGAACGTGGACAGCCGTGTGATGGGTCGTGGACCTCTCTCTCTAGAGAGACCAACGTTGAACGTGGGAATCTGTACCATAGAAATCCCAGTCTCTTATCAACGCAGGGAAGACGGCACCCAGCACCCAGCACCCCAGCACGCACCCCAGCACCCCAGCACGCACCCCAGCACCCCAGCACCCCAGCACCCAGCACCCAGCACCCAGGCGCACCAGCACCCAGCACCCAGGCGAGCACCCAGAGGCGCACCCAGCATCCAGCATCCAGCACCCAGCACCCACCACCACAAACTACAAAGCACCTGTCGGTGAAAGCACGCACTGCCATTCGCCACTACAACTACCATACCTACAACCTCCTACAACCTCTCCCTCTCCCCCTACCCGACTTCTGCCTTCTCCTTTCACAACTGAGAGAACTAAGAAGAGGAACCGGAACTCGTTGTCCCAACGAACCCCAGCGGCGGCCATCGCATCGGAGTATCATCTACGGATCAAACACTTAGCCGCAACGACATACATACAGGCTCTAGAGCAACAGATTATTGGAGCACGCTGTCCATCAACAAATAAATTTCTAGCAAAGTCAAATAAAATATGAGGCGAAGACGCTCATCTTTAGAAGCCAGTGGTCAAGAAAACAGCCGTGATGGTGCCCGATATGCAAGTGATGTAGGTTTAGATATCTGCAGTGAAGCCAATGCTGAAGAAAAGCATTCAAACTCGAACACATACCTCAAAAAAATGACATCAACTGTAGGTTCATCTCCAAGCCGGAAAAATGTTGGCTTGCAACACTATCGCCGCTTTTATTTCCTACATTCTGCCTTTGTGCTAATGGTTGTGGTATTGGGAATGATTCACAATGGTGGTGATCGAAAATATATCCCTGTGAATCCCAAGGAGCTGTTCACTTTAGCATCCAGTCAAACATCAGCTTCTGGGTCAATCCTTGGTGGTGGAACATCTCAAATAGAATCATGTCGCAAAGCCTATGTCAACGTACATTCTTCCACGATTGATGAAGAGCTCTCGGCCATTTGCTGCTTTGATTCTAATGACAGCTATTTGAGCAACGAACAAAAGTATCAATCAAACCTATGCCACCCGAGAATACCAATCATAGGACTGCCCACTCAACAATTACCATTTGCACGGCGACTGACTCGTTTGACAGAGGCATGGGTTTTACCTCTACTGCCAATACTCATTCGTCTGGTATATCAGTTGGTTTTGCTTGGGTATTCTGCCTTCACGAGTTATTGGAGGCGACAAAATAATGGGGGGAATGCTCCTATTCAACGAGAAGCTACATCAATATCATCATCACGAGGTTCATCTTCATCACTATCCTCCAATACGTCAGTATCATTATTGGAAAAATCTGATGTCCAATCTCCCTCGACAGCAGCAGCTGTACAGTCCCATACACCAAACAACACCCGGGTCAGAACGACACTGCTGCGACTTTTTTTCTACCTTGTCTTGCTTAATTTTCGGGGGTGGGGACTTTACATTGGAGCAAATGCTGTAGAAGACTACGTTATACTGCCCTGGCTCACTGGTAATACTGTTGTATCTCCAATGAGAACAAATTCAATGAGTGACGAGGAACATGATCTACGCTACAGTGGCAATAATGAGCCGGATTGTTGGTACAAGGATATATTGAAAGCTCACCACAGATCTGCGATGGAGAATGATGGGCATTCTGATTGCTATGGTCGACCCTTTGACTTCTCTGACCATGTGGTGCTCTTCTTGGCACATTACTTACCTGTTTTTCTGATGGAGATGTCTCTCTACTATTCATATCCATTCTGGGGCTCTACCATGATGGAACAATCAGCATCAAAGCCGAGTGGGGTATTGAGGATCATATGTGATGCCATCCATGCATTCCTATTTTTGTATCTGCATGTAATAGTGTTGCATGCCCTATTCCTGACTTCGGTTTATTTTCACACACCTGCTGAGATACTTGTGGGATATGTTGTGAGTCTGATGCTTCAGTTGCCAACAATCTATTTAATGTGCTCGGAGAATGCACTGAGAGTGAGAAAATACTTCGGGTTGCCTAGTGAAGGAAAATCTATTGGTGACAAAGGTGATTGAATAATACTCAAACCCACTACAGATACTAGAGCGTATAGATAAAGTAACCTTTGCTGAAACACCTAGCTGCTATTGGGGATGCACAAATCGATGCTTTGCTACTCTAATAAATCTCCCCTAGCATTCTGTAAGCTTCATCGATATCTCTCTCCAAATCTACCCATTTACTATGACCTTCTGGTACCCCCTGTGAATTCAGTGCTTTCTCAGCCGCCTCAACAACCCGCATCATTCCCTCTGGCTCCATTAACCCCAATGCAACAGCCTTTGCTGCAGCCCCAACATATGTACGGAAAAATACTAGAGGTCGACCATTGACCAGCTTGGGTGGAGGGATATAAAGCCCAGATGGAGGGAATGATGATGGAGGATCAGATGAAACGACATGCAGGAATACTGCCTGGACAACCTCCGGATATTCTCTTAGCATTGTCTCCCCCGCTTCTTGGTCTAGCTCACCAGTGTCACCCATGTAGACATACTGCCATTCAAGTGATTGATGATGATTTTTGCATGAAACAAGTGAAACCAACACCCCAGGTAGGCCAGCCAGGTAGATTGATGTATCGAGTACAAACCCAAGTTAGAACTATACTTCAATTCATAGGTACAGATAAATGCATATGAAAACGAAACACACCTGCATAATTTGTCCTGTCGGATCTTGCTCCAGCAACCTTTCAAAGTTGTTAAATTTTCTCAATCCTTTTCTATACTGAATAATCCACTCCGACACAGATCCATAAAGGACTGGACCAACACCCCATCCCTGTGTTGGATTGATCTCGGAGGATTCACCCGTTTTTCGGAACGCCTGAGCCAACTTGGATCCTTCTTTTATTTCCAGTGCTGCCTTGAACTCCTCTGCTCTAGCTGTTAAAACAGCAACCTTGGGCGGAGATAGCTGTAGGTCAGTACTAACATCATCCCCACCTCTTTCCAGTAGATGCTCATCATGATATCTTTGATTTAATGTTACCGAATATGAACTCAATTCCCATATGAACTGGAAGACTCCAGGATAAAAATCACCTCGATCATATTGCACATCAATGCCGCCAAGACTTATACCAGCAATTTCGACACCCCCGCTCGATTTCAGAGTGTCATCTATGTCGCTGACAACTTGTGTCAAGGGGTATGCAAGGAAGGATGATGGCCGCTTCTGTTGTTCAGTATCAGCAGTTGTGGCTGCCAAAATTGAGGTGGGAGATGAATAATGATGACGGTTGGGCAATGAAACAATGGGCGAAGGCACTCCAATACTCCCAAAAGCCAAAACTTGTGCAACGCTGCCAAGACACCATGCTGCAAGTACAAGCGTGATGGGAGGAGCTGCCATTGCTGGTTTGGGTCAAAAATAGGCGCGAGGCGAGGCAAATAAATATGTCGGATCTAGGATCTAGCACCTTTCACGTTGGTAATCAGTAGTTTGTGGTCGGTGGGGAAAGCTTTTTGTTGTTGATGTTCGATGTTGTTGAAGGAGGTGAGAATGAAGGCACGGAAATGAAGTGAAGACATTATTTTGACATGGTTATTGATGCATCAGCGATGTTTTAGCGCATATTTCAATGGTATAATAATTATTGATAAGAGTAGAGCTCGTGAATTTATAGGTACCAAACATAATCTACTTTTGAAATATTCATTTGAGACATAAGAGCTCTATTATCTGTAAAATAATCTTATTGCTCTATTAATATCGCTAAAGCTGCCAAATGAAAATATCTTCTGATCTTGCGACTGGTAACAAAAATACGACGTTTGTTTTTTCACGACGTTGGCGAATATCAGCGATAATATTTATTCCTACGTAGTAATTGGAGGAATACTTGGGTACAATTTATATCCA
>JALLOX010000733.1:0-13442 GCA_036939695.1 Thalassiosira ordinaria | reverse complement strand
TTTTTTGAATGCTTTCGAAACATAAATGATGAAGCAAGAGCGAGCGTGGAAGTGAAGAAGAGAGGAGAGAGGAGAGAGGATTAGCAAAGCCATCCTCCAAAGCTTGAGCTGCAGCGTACAATGCATTTAACAAAAAACATGTGTGTGGCCAATCATATCTTACAGCTGCTCGATGAATTGCTAAATAAAAGAGACACTGCAGTTGTGGCATAATAGTTGAGAAAGAAAATATAGTCTGTTGATATCTTTTCCTCCTGGATTGAAACTTGGCCAAGAATCTCATGATATGATTATTCCTTCATTTTGCAGGACTGAATTTGCGACTAAATTGATCAAAGCCTGGTGGAAATGTCTTTATATAGCATCAATAGTTGCGTTGTGTCCACTAATGTGTCATCTAGGACTTGACAGATAAAAATTAAAGACAAAACTGCCTATCTTTATACAAGCAGAAAACACACCAATTCATGATTATTTCTAAAGACTGTCTGTTTGCACAGTAAATACTGATAACAGCAACCAATACATTTGTGAATGTACATTTGGATACACTAGATTGCAGATATTCAAAGTAAATTGGTGACTCTTCAGTCTGCAAATTCACCCAAACCAAAGATATGGTTTCCTGACTATAACCAGAGCCTCTTGAAGAGCCCTTTGTAATGGATGAACATTCATCCTTCCTTTACAAATCCAGTTATTTCCTAATTAAAAAGCCTGCTTTTGAAACAGTATTGCGCATGATTTTAAGGCTGAAGTAATTGATGATTGAAACACGTATCGCTAGCAACATAAAAGTGAGCACCCTGAGCAATGACAATGGGCTATGCAATGGTGATCTTGGCAAGTAAGCTGTAATCCTAGCTCATTGTTTTGCTGTTGGTGCCATATGTCAGTGCTCGTGACATCCCACAATAGATTGGGCTGGCCTAATATTGTCTTAGACATCATCTACGGATACACTCAAGAATCCCAAAATAAGAGTGCACTGAGCCATGACATCACATCCACTTGCTTTGCTGTTGGTACCATATATGAGGAATGACGATATTCCACAATGAATTGGGCTTACATCATAACACATGTGCCATGAGCCCCTTCCCGCCAAACACACCAGCAAGGCAAGGCACCAGGCACAACCGCGGCAGCATTTGGTTGGCGTGTGGTGTGTAAACTATGTCCGAGCTTTGGCAGGTTGAGACGGGTTCCCCTAGCTAGCAGGGTTCCTGAAAAAAGTTTGGAAAACCTGCAAAAGTAGAGCTGGGTGGAATCTGCAAAATGAAAGCACGCCTCTGTCTGAGTATGCCCCCCAAAGATAGAGAGATTAAACTATGGTGTATTGAAAGAATTCACTGCAAAAATTGCTAAGTATTTGCGTTGAAAAAAAACACCTTGTCACATTTCTGAACATGGATAGAGAGAGAATCAGGCTGAAGAGAAGAAAAAAGCCACAAGGCCAACAGGCTTGCTTAAGAGAATAGCAGAGATCTAGGCCCGCGATGGAACATCAGAGTCCGAAGCAAGGTTCTTACTTGGGAGATATCCAGGGCCCAGGGCAATGCGGGATGAGTATAGAGAGGTGCGCAGAAGCAAAATAATCAATTTTTCAGTGCTGCCTTTGCCGTCAGCATGGAGGAATGTCATAGCATCATCCTCGAGTGTATCAGTATCACCCACAATTGACAACAGAGATGAGGGAAATAAATCTGACCTTTTCAACCTGGGAGCTTGGGAGGAGATGATCCCTCTCTCTCATCTACGTTCTCTTCCAATGGAGCAGTACTGAAGGAGAGACCTTTGAATATATAGAGATGCAGGCAAATTCAAGAAAAATGGTTTTGTTGAATCCAAGCCCTGTCCAGCAAAGCGCCTCCAATGTTGGGCACAGCAATTCAAGCATTCATTCAAGAGCAACCCGAACTAAAGCAGAATATTTGATGCCAACAAAGATGCTGCAATCATGGTGTGGCATAGTACAAGCTCAAAAGCTGACCAATTCTGTCAAACAGACCTTTGCTATAATAAATGTGATAATGGAGCAAGTGCCTTTTACAATCCTAACCGGAGTGATTTTTGACACTCAACCAAAAACCAGTACGCTCGCTTCTCTATTTCATTTTCCTACTATTTTTTGGCGCCGACCCAAACACCGTCACGTTACCAATTCCTATGGTAACTTAAGTAGCTTCGACACTCGACGGTGGCTTCCTCTCTCTTCCTCCTCCAACACCATCACCATGGTGGCCGCTTCAACATACGTCAGCCACAAAGTAGTAGCTGCAATTAATATGCAAGGCCAAATTGCTTGCATTGGTCCTAAGCGAGGCCGGCCTAGCTTATTTTAATCTGAGACTTGGTCTAGATTATTGTATTGAGCATTTCCTTGCTTGATCGCTCGCGAGCTCTCGGCGGACGACATTAGCCGCCGTGGCATTGGGGCTTTGTAATCCTGACCGGCGTGGCTACGTACAAAATTTGACATCGCGGGTGATCGAAAAAAGCTAGTAAATATGTTAGGCGACGATCGGACCCCCAAACTAGCTTCAGTTGCACACTTGTAGATGCTCCCACATTCATTTCTAAATTCATATCGAAACAGGTCCCTAATGTCAAGAAGTTAACAATTTGGGACCTATTTCATATTTGGTCTAACTCCATCTCATTGTGCAAAGTCGACCCATCATTCCAAAGCTTAATTGGAACCTACGGTACGTTAGCTAAAAAAGAGCCACAATTATCTCGTCTTTTCTTTCGTTCTCACAACTAGCGCCACAACGCGAACGCGCGAGCGACAGCACAACAAACAACAAAACCAACAACAACAACCACATCGACCGAGCCATGGTCGCATTGCGGCAGCGGCCGCCCCTCAGCAAGTTGATCCTCCCCGGCTGCAAGGCATGGCTTGTTTGAAAGCCCACCTCGTCCGTATGCGACGGATCGGTGGAAACCACACTTTCCCAGGCGGGAAGGTGTTCGTTTCCACCGTTGAAAATAGACCTCCGTTTCGCATCGTCGAGGCGATTGCATTCACATTAATAGATAAATCTAAAACAAATAATAAAATTAGACCAGATGAAGCTATACTATTGACGATTAATAATATTAGAGTCTATTACTTTAATAGTGGCCGCTGCTGGCATCGTTAAATGCCATTGCGGCCAGTCGTCGGCGGAGAGGTCGTGATGTCGAGCTTGCCTGCGTCCGATGGGGTCTGTGTCCAATATCTTGGGCTTCTATTGATTTCATACAAAACCGAATTACGATAGCCTCAACGAACACCATTTCCATCGATTTGGCCCGTCGGGGGTATTGATAAAGATCCTGGATGGCTGCCATAGGGCAGAGAAGCGGCCGCCATGGTGATGGTGTTGGAGGAGGGGAGGAGGGGAGATCATCGAGCATCATGATAGTTCTTAACGTAGGAATTAGTAGCAAAAAGGTTTTCGAACATAAAATTAGATGGAAATTTCGTCGAGAAGCGGTTGTAGCCGGTTTTCGGTGGAATGTCAAATCCCCGCCACTCAGGATTACAAAGCCCCAGCAACTCCTTGCTACCGTGGGACGCCATTGAGGATGACAGCAACATCGGGTGATTTCCTCAGGTGCAGAGTGTATCCACAGTAACGCCCACTGTTCGTTTGGCTCAGCATTGCTGCCACAACATGGCTGGAAACCGTTCCGTTGGATTGCAATAGCGGGGATACGGTTTGATCGGTGGCTGCCATGCCCTCACAGGAGGGGAATAACACCAATTGCTTGGCTTCTGTCCACTTCGTTGACGGTTGAGGGTGCTTGCTTCTCGTTTTGCTTTCGAGAGCTGTCTGGGTGCCGGGGGCGCCATAAGAACCGATCCCTTTGGCTACTTCTTTGTTGGATTGAAAGGAAGGATTACTCNAAAGCCCCATGGCCTTCGAAACCCAAAGTCAATAGTACTAAAGGGTGGGTGGGTGGGAAAAGAAAACTCTCTACAAAGCCGTGCGAGTATCATGCAATAGATCTCACACAGGCCGCCATGGAGGTGGTTCGACATTCACGCGAGATTATGGCGTGTGCATGGCTGTCAACAACAAAGACGGGAGCGGGTAGTCGACGATCACTCGAACCCGAAGCCCATCAAGCTAGGCTTGCTACCTAGTATTGCGCGTTACGCACGATGCACTTTTGTGGCGTCACATTGTCGGAACAAGAACTCGGCCACGATCTGTTTGCGCGGGAAACTTTACTCAGATTGGCCTTCTCAAAATACAACCTACTGTGGTACAATTCCTGCACTACGAACACTTCCGTGATCGTAGTTCTTCCTTGATCGGTGCACCTTGCTCAGGCCAACCGGCTTCTACTCCGTGCGGAATCTGGTAGCCACCCGACAGTCTGTCCGCCATTCGAGGCCGCAGAATATTCCGTACATCCACCAAGATGAGACAGTGGTCACATTATGCGTGGAGCGGGGATCTTTTGGCTTTTGGTGGGTGATGTTTGATAAGATTCGCGGGCAACATCAATCATCTGACGGGCACAAGATCTCTCTCTCTCTAGAGGGCCCATAAGTAGTGATGATACATAAATATTATCGGGGGCATACTACAAGCCCCCTATTCTTTGCAGAAAAGATCCGTTTTATCAATGATGCGATCGAGCTGATGGGCTGATTGGTGATGCTGATGCGGTTCCGTCCAAACCGCCATAGCAAACCAATCTCTCCTATGAGAGAGAGCAACATTCCCGAGGGAACTGCCCACGCAATATACTAAATCTAAATGATGCCACCTTTACCTTTGCGGAAATACATTTACCAACGCAGGTGGTATTCTTTTGGGAGAAACATTGGTGTGACTGTCAACTCCCGAAGCCATCAATCAGGTCCAGTAGCAGCGGCGACAGACGGTGTTGATGCAGAAGTCCGACGACCTGTCGCTTCTGCGAAAGCGTCCACCTCAACCTTTCCATGCCAAGCAACTTTCCAGTTGCCTAGAGCTACTAGCTCGCGGTGGGAGGGTATTGGTCGGTGGGAAAACGAGCACCCAAGAAACAGCACATGGTGCATTCTGCAGAAGCCACTAATATCAACACGATGGATGTCTTCACAGCAAAGAATAAATTTTCGGGAATTCAAGTCACTGGGGGAGATGATTGAAATGGCCCATGACAACCTTGAAGTGTTATCGGCTAGAGCTATCTCTGCATTTTGGACTCAAGTACCGAAGCTTCTTCGACAAGGGAGCCAAAGGCTTTCGGACGAAAATCCACATGCATCAAATCAGCTGGACTCTATTTTGGCTCACACACTTGAATGTATGGGCTCATTCAGTTATAGGGACTTGACGCAGACAACCCTCGGCATGGCTAAGATTGTGAAGCAGATTGGGAATAGAGGAACAGGAATACCCAGGGGCAATCATATACAGCCTCTACAAGAGCTTTTTGGCAGTAATGTGAATTCAGGCAATATATTTAATCACATTGCAGCCACCTCAAGGCCAATTCTTTCAGAGTTTGATGAAAGGCACCTCTCAAATTTCATCTATGCATTTGGCCTTGTGGAGCATAAACTCAAGTTTGAAGATGGAAGTACTTTTTTTGGTATACTTGCTGATGAAGTCATGCCACGTTTGAAGACATTGGAACCCCGACATATATCGAACATTCTTTGGGCATATGCAAATGCAAATGCATCAAATCACAATCTTTTTAAGAAGGCAGGTGAAACAATACTTGACTTTGGGCTGTTGAAGAGTTCCAACTCCCAAGACATTTCCAATACAGTCTGGGCGTATGCTACTGCGGAGGAACACCACCCAGAGCTGTTCAAGAAGCTAGGAGATCATATTCAGCAGATGCAAAGCCTTCGGGAATTCAACGAGCACGCACTTGCCAATACAGTGTGGGCCTATGCAAAATTGACTGAATCACACCCAAAGCTTTTTGACAGAGTTGGAAATCATATCTCTGCACTGAACAATCTTGGGAGGTTTGCTCCACAGGCTCTTTCCAATATTGTATGGGCCTATGCAACTGCCAATGCATCCAACCCAAAACTTTTTAAGAAGGTTGCACATCATGTTATTGCTCAAGACAATTTGGAGAGATTCATCCCACAGGCTCTTTCCAATACAGTATGGGCATATGCAACTGCCAATNATCAGGCGGGCCGTAGTAGAACATGGAAAAGGATTTTAGCTGTGGCAATTTCACAGTGAGATCGCATTCGTCCGGTATATTTTGCATGAATAGTTCTTCCACCAAGGGAGTGTTGTTGGTGTCAAGTTTGATCTTACGGAATGCAACATCAATCAATTTGATGTTACGTAGCTTTGGCATGGGTACATCAAGGTTGTAGCCGACGGAGTCATCATATGCTCCACATGATTGGATGACAAGAATCTCTACATCCGGCTGATTGTTCGGAATGTCATTGATTTGTTGTTGAAGATTCGTACCGACATGAAGCACCAATGCACTACCATGGACCCTCCTATCATCCGAGTCTGGCAAAGGTTTGATGGTATGGCTGCCAGTGTAGCAAAATTTCGCACCTTCAGTGATGGGAGCAGTATCCTTTCCATTGAAATCCGCCGATGTCTTGGTAAACGACGATCCGCACGCTTTGCAGCAAAAACTCCAGCTGTTCCTACCACCACCCATCATGACTCCTGCGTCCTCCAGCAAGTGAGTTGGGTGGGGAACTTGACATGGCTTCGAAGGGTCATTGATCACTTGTAGACAGCGAGTGCATTTTGCTCCGTCGGGGAAGCACACTTTTTTGTGCTGCTTCCAATCGGCTTTTTGACAGGAAACGTCGCAATAGGAGACTTTGTGGCATTGCGTGCATCTCTTTTTGGCTTCCTTGCCACAACTGTTACAGGCGGGTGAAGGTGTCATTGCTGGCGAAGGTGATGGAAATTTCACTGATGCTGATGCCGATAGATGGACGCGACGGCGATGGATAGACGGCGACGGGGGCAATGGGCAATCCGGGCCGGGTGATGTTTGCTATTTGGGAGTTGCAGAGAAGGAGAAGCTAGGAGGCAGCTGATGGATACTACGATGATGGTTTCGGAGATCAAGTCGCAAGACAATGCTATTGTCAATGAGATGAGATGATAGATGATGGCAATGCATGACAGCTTACAGTGCTTACAATACCTACAGCTTTGATTTATTTCATTCGGCTGGCGGGTGGCGCGCGGCGGGTGGTAGATTATATAAAATATTCTACAACCCGTGTACTGGACAAACTCATGAAACTTTCAGACCAAGGTATTTTTCCAACAAAGACTATCTTATGTGACCGTATGTAGAATAGAAAAAGTGTGTGCACTGGGTTCACCCATACCACTCCAATGCTCAACAGAAATTAGTGGGATCCTAAACNTCCTAAACTGTGAGCCACCGATGAACAATACAATGCTCCAATAAAGGCTAAAACCAGTTCGGATTGCTCATCGAACTGGCCCGCCCTAGGCCAGGGAGATGGCTTTCGAAACCCAAAGTCAATAGTACTAAAGGGTGGGTGGGTGGGTGGGAAAAGAAAACTCTACAAAGCCGTGAGGAGATCATGCAATAGATCCCACACAGGCCGCCATGAGGTCGGTTTGACATTCACGCAAGATTATGGCGTGTGCATGGCTGTCAACAACAAAGATGGGAGCGGGTAGTCGACGATCACTCGAACCCGAAGCCCATCAAGTTAGGCTTGCTACTAGGCTTTGGCAGATAGGGGGCGCGGGGGCACGCCCCCGGAAAATCGTACCCTAGATCGGCCTCAAATGCCTTGATATGGACCGCTTTGACCCGAATATGGCTCGAAAACAGGCCCGAATGCCCTTGATGGGTCCTTTTCCTCGAGGGTTAACCCAGTGGCTGGTACAAAATGGTACGTAGGAATTCGTAGGAGCCCCCGCGTTTTAGGGATGCCAAAATGGCTGTAGAGCCCCCGGACCCCGGAATCGACGAATCTTGCCCCCTATCTGCCAGAGTCTACTCTTCACCTTCTACAATACCTACCACACTGGCTCCGCTCTCCGCTAACGCTAACCATCAGCATCAGCATCAGGAAGCGTACTGTGCGCATGCCAATCATTATCAATAGCAAAGGATGCAGTTATCATCATCAAAAAGGGTTGCCGCGGCTGTGGTGGTCTTTGCAATGTTTCAGCTGCTGTTTGCAATGATCCGTATGAAACGTCTATGTCAGTCACCATTTTACAATTTCAATTGCGGTTATGGCGATGATGGTTCAGTAGCTTATTCGCATGCCATGTCACACCCGGCAGTGAAAAATAATACAACACAATCAAAATCTGAATCTGTGGATGACACAACAACAAACACTGACAATGTAGACGACTTTTCATGCACCCCATCTCGACATGGCAACAATCAAAACAACGCCACAATAACAATAATTTATCTCGAAATTGCATGGAAAAATATGCATGACGAAACTTTCTACTCATTGATAAACCACATGTGCTCTTGCAAAAACAACAATAAGGATCCATATTGGACAATACCCAATGGCACAATTCCTCATTTCTACGTCGGGCCAGCTAAGTGGATGTCTCCAGGGTTTCAAAGGATAATGCAAGAGTATAATGATACCACATCCTGTGGGCCCATATTCTTTGACAAGCCGACGGACACGAGTAATAATAATAAGTACCCAAATCTCATCACCATTGTGACTACAACCTACGCAGATCACTTCACACCGTCCTCCTACAAAAAGCATTTCAAGCGTATAAATGATCCACGATATATATTCATTTGCCATGACGATGCGCCCTTTCTGGAAGACAACGCAACCAATGTCTTCTTTTTGACACCTCGTCACAATCGGTATATTGTCCCATCCTTCTTTCCTCCCAAGGTTGTACAAAGGCTTACTTCAGAGAGTATACATCAACGTCAGCAACAAGGTCATCAAATGAATCCACAAACACCCATCTTTCTTGTCATGGGTCAAATCAAACAGAGTCGACGAAATTTGAATAGCCTGGTATCTGCTGTGAAGAAACACCGGCATCAAAACTTTACAGTTCGGTTTATGAGTCATGAATTGCAAGAGCAAAATCTACGGCAGATATTTCCAGATCCAATGGATTATGCCAAGGTGGAATTATTTTCAAATCCAGATTCGGATGAGTTTATGCAACGTGTGGCAGAATCAGATGTGGTACTGCCACTTGTGGATCAGGAACAATTTTCCTTTGTATATCAGGGGGGGAAGAAGTTGGCGTCATCTGTTAGTTGGGGATTGGGGTTTCATAAAAAGATGATACTGTATCGGCCGTTGGCGGGTGTGTTTGGCATTGAAGAGGATAATGTGACATACTTTTTGCATAGGGGGTCGATAACGAATGTTGCTTATTTTGATGAAGCATTTGGGCGAGTTTTGGACACTTATGGGTCATAATATCTGTGATTGGGTATGAAGCGTTTGTGTTTTTTTTCACCCTATCTCTCTAGAGCTACTTGTTTGCTTGTGATCACTTGATTTCGTACAAAATGAATTATATCGACAAGCATATTTTGATAGTTTCCCTATGTTCTTGATAATAAAATCTGAAGCACCCAGAAGAAACTGACAAGTATCGAATGCCTAAGATTGACCAGTACATATCTGCTCTATAATTTCAAATACCGGCTCGAGTTCCAAGCCAAAAGCTTGGTCTCCACTTACGAATTCTTGCAGTAGGAAATCGCCACGCACCACCACATAATTATATCTATGAGTGATGATACTAGAGAAGCTCATGGGGTACTTTGCTTTGTGGTCACTTCTCTCCGCCTCATTGTTGTGTTTTTGTTATTTGTTTACGATGTACATCAATTTTAGAGCCTGATTTTTTCTATCTTCCATCCCTGCCACACATAGCTTCTCTCCATTGTTCACTGTAATATTATTATAAAATTTTATGACCAATAGTATAAGATACTATATCCTACATCACTCAACAAAACAGTCCTCACATCTCCCTCTTTTCCTGCACATATGATACTATAGGCGTTCATGCATTCGACAATCACTTTCCTCCTACGCAGTTCCTTGCGTGGTTGCTGGTCAATTCAAGTATATCCTTGATAAGGGAACCAGGAGGCCGGTGATTAATCAAATATGGCTGGTTCCAACATTGGCTAAAACTATACTGGTGACAGGTAAGTTAATTTTCCTGCTCAAAATACTCGATTTCAGAGACCACCAACTGTATCTCACCTTAATTCTCATATCCCCTCTTTCCTAGCGAACCCACAATACAAACCAGGGTAGAAACAATTCGTAGCAAGTGCACCAAAATGAATATCAACATTTGATCTCAACAAGAGTTTGGGCGGGCAGACAGTTTGGCAAAATGTCGGCCAGGACCTCAATGTGGATGTTCATCTGCAAATGTGTATCGGCAGCCAATACAACTACATTGGGGCCTCTGCACTATAAACGCTTCCTCCACTTTCAGCTGGTTGGCGCTTCTGGGATCACTTCATTGTCTTCTGTAGGGCATCCCACAACAACTGATGCAAAAATGGTTTTGTTGAACCAGAGACAAGCAAAAAGGCCTGTAGATCCAGCCATTAGGAACATGCCAAGAGATGATGTGACACTCATGTATCCAAAGTAGAGTATGCGATCAGTGGATGTCCATGAATTGACTTGCACTGACTGTTCAATCAAAAACACTATCAAGAAGTACCCAATGGCAGTGACGAGGACTGAAATTGCTATGGATCCTGCATTAATGAATGAGCGCCACCACCAGTTGTAATTTTCTCCATTCAACTGGATTTGATTGAAGAGGACCGCTATCTCAGAGCAAGTGACTATGACAAGAATGAACAGCACGAAGAGAGTGCTGAATAGATTGAAACAATAACCCTTCCATACGGATGACCAAATGAAGTACAGCCCGCTCGTGGCAAGATAAAAAGGGAGGATGCCACTCATAACAAGGTGAAAAGGCAGGCTCCTAAGGCAATGCTGGACTGGAATTTCTCGTGGGATGCTGGTAGTATTCACAGGGAACTCGATGGTGTCTTGCCTGTATCCAATATAGGATCCACCAAATACCATTGGTACCAGAACGCCAAGCCAAAGAAAAAGAATCAGAGCTAAGGTCATCGTAGAAACAGCATATGGGCTTCCTCGTGACACAGCCAATATGTTCGCAACAGCTAAAAACCCGAATGCAATGCCAGGGAAACCAAGTGCAGTAAATGCTGTTGCCTTCTGCCAGCTGTCCCCTTTGAAGGTCTTGTAAAGCCTGGCCGAAACATATCCCGCGAAGAATCCATTGATTGCATATAAACATAGAGCCACAGTGAGTAGAGATCCCCGTACGACATGGCTTAACAACCCAATAGCTAACAACAAAAGGAATGAGAAGGCCGTGCATAGCAATTGAGTACCTGCTCCACAGCACACTGCCAAAAGCAGCGGTGAGAAGAGTGGAGGCCGAAAGACGTTGGCATGGACCGCCTTCCACCCCACTTCCTCTGCTCTGTCATCTGCATCATCATCAGCAATGAGGTTGTAGGAGCGCATGTTGTAGACCATAATAGCCGCGATTGCAGAAGAAAGTACAAGCACAGCAGCCAGACTGTATGCAATCGGGAGCCAATGGTACATTGCCGGGCGACCGCTACTGTCAAGCTTTAGATATTCATCCCACCGCAATGGCCAACAAAGCTCCCGATTCTCTGTCCAGATGACATCATACGTGAAGAGCACCATGCCAGAAGCAAGCTGAGGCCCGTGGCCAGACACCATTTCGTTATTAGTGTGCTCCCTCGTCAAGATGGAAGGATTGCATGAACGGATCGGCTTCAGGATGTTGGCCACCTTGTACGGCTGGTCCTGAAGGGAATCACTATCGACTTCAACGTAGTTGTGCTGGATCGAAAACGGCTCAACCGTGAAACGCACAATGCGTGCCTTGTCAGGCTCAGCTTCAACACGGTGATACTGGATCTCGATATTCACGTGGTTGTTAACATACGCCTTGCCATCATCACCCTGAAACCCAACAGGGAATCCCTGCGAATACCTTGCATAATCCTCCCGTATTTGAGACGAAACAGGAATCCTATCCACGATCCAATTGTTGCGGTACTTTTTGCGAATGGCACGGAGAACTTTATTGGGCATGACGCCCCTCTGTTCCCTCTTCCCCAAGTCGGCGACGCAGACCTGCTCGCAGTACATGTCCTTCTTCATATTCAAACGGTACGGAGAGGAATGGATCCTCCACCCGTCTACGAGGTAGTCAGCAATCTGTGGCCCGCCGTCGGGCTGGCAGAAGGGTAGACGGTAGTATTCCAAGGGAAGGAGGGTGGTGGGAGATGCCATCTTGTCCACGTCGAGGTCAACGCTGATAAGAACATTTTATGTAACATTGGTGATATGATTTGTGAATGAAGCGCTGAGATCTGAGATGATTGACAGCAATATCAAGGCGCTTGGTCAATTTGCCTTTAGCCCATCTATGAGTCAGACGCGAGAGAACAGAACTCACGCTTCGCCCTCCGAGAATGAATAGGGGAGGTGGAAACCCGTCGCCCCTGGCAGAAGGATGCCGTAGAGGAGAGCCCTCATTGTAGGCAGTTCGATGGTCGTTCAATATCAATAAGAGAGAATGGTGAAGGGTACGTGGTAGTGAAAAGGGTAGTGGAGAGAGAAGAGTGGTGAGTGGTGAAGGTGATGCATGGGCATGGGATGGATGTGCGATGGTGATGGTTGAGTAAGAATTGCAGCTGAAATGGATCTTTCAAAGATACGAGTCATAAACCACCTCTGGGACTTTCGCCTTTTTTGCACCATCTCTGGGNGGTGCCATACTGACTACCCTGGAACCAACAGAGTGCCAGCTGGGGACCTCCTTCAACATGACTGGGAGGAGTATACCAATACCAACCCTACTGACAAGGGAGCTAGATGCAGCTCCACAGGAGCACTCCCAACATCTAGCACTCAGGTAAGTATTGTTGAATGACCCAACCCCTCCAACTCTGGCTCTCACGAGCTTAACGTGTCACATCCTTCGGTCAATGTCACACTGAAGAGTGGAGCCAAAGCTCATGTCTCTTGGGCAACAGTCCACTGGCAGACCCGTTCAGTTTCATGCCAAATGGACACCCTTGTTCCAAAGTCCAACTCATCCTGAAGCGTTGAGGTGCTGATAGCTGGGCTATAATTATTGTCATTGACCATATGGTACCCATTTCGAACAGCCATTGGGTATTTGCTCCAATCTCGGAACGGGGTGAGATTGAATTGGGGTGGTTGTTATGTCAGGCCATAACAGAAAGACACCCCCCATGGTCCCCCCTTGCCCAAACTATGTCACCAGCAACTTCCTCCACCCTGGTCCTGCTGTTATTTTCATTTCATCCCCCATCCGCAGGAATGCTCCAGGGTAGGTCCCCGGCCGTGGTTGGAGGTGCCA
>JALLOX010000732.1:0-10024 GCA_036939695.1 Thalassiosira ordinaria | reverse complement strand
AGCAACAACAGCAACAACAGCAACAACAGCAACAACAGCAACAACAGCAACAACAACAACATGATATCTAAAAGAGGAATCGATATGGAAGTGTGAGTTGTGGATTCTGGGCAAGCATCAGCAACAACGAAAACAAGCCACGCCACCACGGTGGCTGTCGCTGCCTATTACGGCAATAAATAAATCATTGACATGGACCCAATGATGCGCTAAATTGCAAAGGTAGTAATGTAATTAATTGTAAAGTAATGTGGTTTAATATTTAGATGGCACAATCTTATGTGGGATGATGTGTTTTCAATTAGACCTGCTTATGATCTCGGCTGCTGTCGGCAGTTGCAATCACATTTAACAGCACAATAATGGTATACTACGAGATCGGTAAAAGTTGAAAAATTCTTTTTAGCCATTTTTAGACCCTTTTTGGACGCCATCTGGATTTCTAAGGTCAATATACCAATATCTACTTGGGAACTATTTTGTTTGCATTGCATTGCCCCCTCAAATAGCCCGTAAAATTTGACACGGCGCTGAGTCCTGTTTTGTTCAGGGGATGGTTAAGGGGGCAACGCGATGCGAACGGATAAGTTCCCACGTAGTATTTGGTATGATTAACAGTAGAAAAACCAGATGGGGTCCAAAAAGGGTCTAGGAAGAGGCTAAAAAGATTTTTTTCAATTGTTACCAAACTCGTAGTAAGGTTCTACCAAAAAACATGCGACGCGCGTGTGGTACGAACCTAGCTTTGCCTTGCATACCACGTACGGTACAAAACTCAAAACACAAAACACAAAACGCATTCGCAACATGCTAACGTTTTGACTAACAATCGATCGTCAAAATCAATTTGTCGACCAACCTGCAATTGGAATCAAATTGATCTGTTACAGCTAGTTTCCAGAATAATTTTTCTAAATAAGTTGCTGTTTCTTAAGGAAAAGGCACATCTTCTTAAGAAAACGATTTTGTCTTTCATAATGATTGCCAAAAATTATCGAGTTCTAACTATGTTCTTGTACAAAGGAATTAATAATAAAGTCAACAGCAGTTACCATCCATCACCATCCTCTGACGACCAACACATGGGAGAAAAAATATTACACAATTCCTTCGGTTGGCAATTTGGTGATGATGACAAGACAATGCCGACCACCACCCCTGAGTTGTGCCCTACACTGAAGGCAGATAAAGCAACAACTGCGGCGCAGATGTTGCTATGAGACGTATCATGTCTCCAGTCCCCATGCAGTGATTGCTCGCACTGCTTGTGCCAGCAGTGCCAATGGTTTGTTTTGTGTTGTTGGTGGTGCCGAGCCTGGGGCGGTACATGCGTGCATGTCATGTGGTGGCCAGAGAGAGTGATGTGGGTGATATTATCACACACTAGATATTTTCTGAAGATTAGGTTTTTCTGAAGATGAGCTGCACACAATGCCTATTTCGTTTAAGAAAATATTTTCTGAACTTGAGCGTTATTTTTCTTAAAAAATATTTTTCCTAAGATTAGATGCAACAGATCAGCCGGGTCAATGGCATCGAGGGTTCTACCAACTGTGTCAATGACTTCACCAAGGACCTACTCATTAACAGTAATCCAGGTATGGATGCATATATGCGTCCATCAATATACTAGGTGCACTGCAGGTAGTTAAGATCGCACGCTGTTCGAGTACGCATATTAGTATCATATATTAATTTGACGAGCAGCTCCTTAGCGAGGTCAGTTGCTGACATGGGCCCAGTACTATTCTAGTACGGAAACCTAATTAGTTAGTTGAATAGATATCTTTATCCTCGACATGTAATGCCAAGTGGTACTTTGCCACCTCACATTTTCTGTTGGAAGGCAGCTTGCGCTTGCAGCCACGGCTACCTACACTTTCTCTGTGTCGAGATGATAACCCACTTCGCGCGCCCGCCCGCATTATTGAATACAAGCCCATGGCATGGGCATACCACGATTTACCTCAATTACTGATTTCTAAGGAGGTGGTCAGTATCATGTCAATACTAAAGTATCAGACCTATAAAAGTACGCGTGGGCAAAATTTGAATTCCATCGTTAAAAAGTATTGATTCCCCCTCGTGGCAGCGACGACGACGACGACGATGACGACGACGACGACAACGTTTCAATATGTGTCCGGAGCCAGGCTAAAGCCATGGCTTATGTTGTCATACAGATCATGTTCAACGTCTATTTTAAGATACAATCACATAGGTATCCTACGGGATAATTTCATATCTCTCTACGAGAGATACTTTTCCATCATCCGCTTTCCTCTCGGAGAGTTGCTCATGTTCCCTGATCGGAATGCAGCCAGAATGAACTGCCATGTAGATCGGCAGTTCATACCTAGCAGTAGATCCATCCTGTAAAATCAGATCATAATTTTCTTATCGTGATCTTTATCATTTCGTACCCCCACTTTGAATTCAAACTCGGGTTATCAAGCATAACTACGCCTTTAGATCCTACATTGTTACCTCCGGTTCGCGCACATCAAGAATCGCCGAGAAAACCATCGTTTCCGCGAGAGTCACATGCCAGTTGATCCCCCAGAGGACAGAGAAGCGTGCTTGCCCACAGAACATCATCGTGAGTCAACACTACCTTATTCCAGAGGGACTCAAGCAGTCCGAGTGCGAGAGGGAACAAACTCGTGCTCCCCCTCCACTTCCGTTCATTCCTGCGCCTGTAGAGGACAGAGAAGGAGCGACGACCGTCAGGGTGAAGATTTCTAGCTCTTTTGAGGAAAATGTTACCACCTTTGGAGGAACTACCCCACAATCCTATGTGCAATTGATGGGGGACTACGAGGGACTTCTTCGCAAGAAAGGTCTCAAGTCCAAGTGTCCTTGTTTCGGAAAGCTTGTGGAGCAGGCAAGGGAAGATCTAGGCTATGCCTTAGAGACCGCGCCAGCGCCAGATGAAGCAGACTTGACGGCAAGTGAGAGTGAAAGTGAGTCTTCGACTCCTGCTCCCATCGCCAAGAAAAAGTCAAAGGGAGATGCCGCACCTGTGGTAAAGAAGCTCACCAAGAAACAAAAGTACAAGATCACCGTCTCTGTCTTGAACAACAAGATCAGCAATGGTCTCAAAAGTAGATGACAACCTACCAGAAGGAGGCATTCGAACTTTTCGAGCTACTTTTGGGAGAAGCATCTCGCAACCACTGGACCAGCATCACTGTACGCATTTGCGACGCTGACGAGTGGGTCGATGAGGATGGCAACAAGAAGACGGGTCAGCGTGGCCAAATGTGATTGACACTGCCTATGTGCCAGCATGAGTTCATGCTCACCGTTTTCAAGAAGGATGCAGCGGAAGCCGAGTGGAACTACATGCAGTTCATCGTGAAGAAGCCTCCGCGCATGAAGATTGGGCCATTTGTACTCCGTTTACTGGGTATGAGCTGCCAGCTCAAGTACCTCCCGTGCCTCAAGGATAGCGCTCTGGCTACGCCTGAGATGGAGCGTATGAGCAAGCCTTTCACAGCTTTCAAGCTCTGCGGCATCATCCTCCAAAGCTGCAAACAAGAATGGGAGGATCGGTACTATCTTATCAATGATGTGGTGCCGAACACCGTCGATCCACTACTCAGCAAGTTGGATAGCGAAGATCTTTTTCAGATGCGCCCCCACGTTCGAAGTACGTACGTAGATGCTTATCAGAGAGTTGCGTGTCAGCAATTTCAGACACTGTGAGAGGATAGATTTCTTCCTGCTCCTCTTTTCCATGACTACCTGTGAAGACACTTCTGGCTGAGCATCTTGCAGTTTCATCACTGTTGCTATCACTTACGCAATGGTAGTTAGCGAATCATTTTGAGACAGTCTTCCACATCATTTGTGGAACTTCTTCATCGTTCACTTGAGACACTTGGGTCATGAACGCGCTTCGCGCATCTGCTTTGCTATGCAGTTTTGGAGTGTAATCCAATATGCTAATAGCATCTACTATGGTATTATGAATTCCCTTTCTATAGACTATCTCCGGGCCATATTCTTCTAATAGAAGACGCCAGACGCCACCTATAGACCATGTCAGAGGTCATTCCTAGGGCATCTCTAGTTAATTTTTTATGATCTGTGAAGACTTTCATCTTCTGACCCCAAAGCATTCCCTTGAACTCTTTTAAAACTTCTACCATGGCAAAAAGTTCCAGTTCTGTTATGGAATACTTTTGCTGTGTTTCACTTAGCTTAAGACTAAAGAACGCAATAGGCCTGTTGTGGAAGACTGTCTCAAAATGTTTCGCTAACTGCCATTGCGTAAGTAACAGCGACAGTGACGAAACTGCAAGACCCTCAGCCAGAAGTGTCTTCGCAGGTAGTCGTGGAAAAGAGGAGCAGGAAGAAATCTATCCTCTCACAGCGTCTGAAATCGCTGACGATGAAGAAGTTCCACAAATGATGTGGAAGACTGTCTCAAATGGCTCTGGTGGGTTGGATCTGATGTGACGGAAAAGGAATTTAGTAAAGGGGTGAATGTTCAGGTATAGAGGGGCGTGATGTATCCAAAAACCACCCATCGTAAGGGATCGGCATCAATTAAGTTGTAGTGCCCTGCCGTTAATGTCAACAATGTTGTATGAGAATGTGTAACCCATGTAACATGTAACACACCCAGACCATACTTAAATCAAGCCGAGGCCATCATATGACATTTGTGAAACTTCAATCTTGCATCAACGAAGTTGGAAGTGACTCACTTGTGCCTTTTAGCTTCAACGGTACATTATGGATAATTCCATTTCTGGTTATAGGTGAACAACTCAAAAGCTCACGGTTGCATCCAACTCCAACAATTGGCTTACACTTTGATGTATGTCATTTTTATTTTTCATACAACACTATGTAAGAGAAAGAAGAAATCACAAAACTATGTTAGTTGATGTTTGTTTCTCTTGGTATTCCGTCAAAAACTCTCTGTAGAATTCAAACAATGCCACAAATACAGTACAAACTGACTGTGGTATTGTACAGAAAGAAGAATGCCTGTAAATAAAATATCACCAATACCATGTTAGATCTATTCTACTCTTCTCATTACTTATGGAACAGACTCGGTAGAGAACCACAATCGAATCTTTAGCATTGCACCGATCAAGCTTGATTAGATGCCCCCATAGTATAGCCAACATAATTCGCAAGTTACATTATCTTCTGTCATCCAACTCTCATGGACACAGAGCATTGCCATATTATTTAATTTCCTTGAATCTTTCATTTAATTGTGTCATTTATTCAAGTTGTATGTAACAGAGGAGGACATCGGTCTACTACCATCATATGTGAAGTCCGTGAAGTGAAAGTATTAGTATTAACGTCCATACTCCTACTTGCGTCATAATTCCTCTAAAGAGCAGAGGCTGCTCATTGCCTGCCCTCCAAGGGCTTATGTGACAAATAAGCCCTTGCTGCCCTCCAACTCACCTCTCCTGTGGTGAATGAGATGAGTATTTTTAACTGGTCCTATCTACAGGGAAGCTCAGGGAAGTACCTACCTCTAGCTAGCTCTAACTAGGTATGTACCTACCTACAACCACTCAAACCCATGCATGGTCTTGGTGCACAGTATTGTATGCACATATGTATTCTCATATTTACTCGCCATTTTGCACTTCAGAGTCACCGTTGATTTGTCACGGAGCACGTGCCGAACATTCTCACTTCGCGTAGGAACTAATATATCCTGGGCCCTTCCCGCAACCAACCAAAAAAAGACGTTATTTTTTACACATCAAAAAAGGTGCAAGATGAGGATGAGTAGGTATCAATTTTTCCCCTTGCTATCAAAAGCTATCACTGGCATCATCAGCATCAGCACCAGACATCAATAAAGCGATCAGCACAACATCAGCAGAGAGCAGAAGAAATGTCTCACAAAACAGACATGAGAGACCATCAACAATGATGAATAAACCAAGTTACGTTGACCACACATATCGTGATTTCTCTCGCTACCTCGATGATGGAGGGGAAGTTTGCAGGCACAAAAAGGTTGGCAATAATTTTCCAGCAAAACTGCATCAACTACTTTCTGAGTCTCACTTCTCACATATCATCGTGTGGATGGTAAGCAGATTTTAGCCCATTTTGTTATTCTGATCAAATGCTTCTAAATTCTGTTGTTCTTCATCTTGGAATATAATTCAATAGCCGCATGGTAAGCAAATATAACAATAGGATTCTTGCTATGCATTTGCTTTGCAGACATTCTAAGCTGTCGTTTGCTCTGAAACTCTCTATTCATTGTCAGGACGTGCCTTCAAGATTCTGAATAAGGATCTCCTTATGTCAGAAGCGGCGCCCCAGTACTTTGCTCAGACAAAATTTCGATCTTTCACTCGCCAGCTGTGCGGCTGGGGATTCAAAAGACTCTATAAGCCTGGCCAAGATTTTGGCTGTTACTATCATGAACAATTCCTTCGCGACTTGACACTGCTTACATGGTTAATGCATCGAGTGGAACCCAACATAGGAAAATCCACACCATTTCCAGGCGGAGAACCAGATTTTTATCTCATTTCTCGATCGCATCCATTGCCACCAGCAATGACTTTTGGCCATGACGAAAATGCGAATATGTCTGCAAGCCAAGTAGTGCCAGCAGCAACATTGTCTGCACAGCAACCAGAGCAAAATCTTGCAACTCGTGGCTTGAGGAATAGCACACAGGGTACTGCTGGTACTCAAGAGGCCTGGATGACCTCCTCATCAAGTGCATCGACATTCACACAAATGAATTGTCTTCATCCGTACCCAGATACAGTGACATCAATGGAATCCATCCATCCCTATTCCCGTCATAATGATGTTCCGATTAGCGCCCGGCAAGAAACTCTCACGCATCATGATCAAAATCATGCAACCCTGATACATGACAATGTTCAACACGGTGACAGTGGATATGGGTGTTCTTCGACTCCGCAAGGTCAGCTTCAAACAAGTAGTGTCCCATGGCAACGACAGAGACAAGATGAATATTGCCAGGAACGAGAAGAGGAAGAAGATGACGCCTTTTACCAATTTATTGTTGATCACCTTTCTTAGTGTTGAAGCTTTATTAAAGTAGAGTCCGTAGTGTGTGAGCAGAAAGCATGAGATCGTAGTTTAATTGTTGTCCATCCACCAATTACAGCATGACAGTACGATATATTGCAACATGCTGTCGCCATTTCAACTAGTATTTGATATGACTAAAATAAACCATGTAATAGACAATAAATAGTATTTGAAAGGAAATCAATAATAGTTTCAAAGATTTTTCTGCTGCTGCACTTGAAAGTGATTGTATGATTGTATTGAACGGCTCATCTTACAACGCAATTATATAGAGCTACATCATAACGTACAGACTAATCTTTGGTAACTCGGATCTGCAGACGAATCAAGTTGGGGGCAGTTGACACCATATCCATGAACGCTTTTCATTTTTCATACAGAGACATACCAGTTACATACACTCGCTGGAGTTCACGGTATTCTCTTTGGTGATGTGGCTGTTTTCGGCCAAACTCTCTTTACCAACTTTCACAGGTGCTAAAGCGGCGGCAGCTGGAGCTTTCGATGGAGGATTGTTGACATCCAGCTTCTACCGTTGGTTGATGGTTTCCCTCACTTTTCATATGTGATTGTTTGCGGTCATCCACAGCTTCCTCATCGCCACTTTCCTCGTTTTTCTGTTCATCTTCATTGCTGCGAAGGTATTCGACGGTTCGCATAATATCACTACCATCAGTCAAGCCATACGGCTCAGCCACATGGTACAGGGCCTCAACCCAATCCGCGGTGTCCTCTCTCTCTTCAGCGGAAAGTACGGGCTTGGCCGCTTCAGCGATCCTACGCAAAGAGTCGTCGATCGTACTCCACCCCCCATAGTCATCATAACCTTTCCTGCACATGGTCTCAAAGTTGTCTGTGAGCGAGGTACATGCTGCCTCAGCAATGCTAAGAGCAAAGCGAGGGTCATTGGTGAGGTAGCTCTCCTCTGACTGGATGACCTCGTTTACAAGATCTGCTACAAGTGAGTAAACCTCCGTGCTGTGTGTTTTGCTTCCCCACTGTGAAACAGTATTAAATGTAAACAGAAGCTTGGTTAGGCAAGAAGAGGAAGATAGCATAGTCGCGAGCAACAATACTACATACGTGTGACTGGTACTTCTTTTGGGAGACAGCCTCAATCTTTTTCTGAACGCGGGTGTAAGTCCTACTCGCAGACAGCGCAGCCTTCTTTCTCTTCTTGGGCACGTGCTTCTCCACCACCTTGCCCGTCGCTGCGTCCGTAGTCTTGACGACATCCGTCGCGGCGCGCTTTAGCGTGACGCCCTCGGGAGTGGAGTCGTTATCGCAATGGAGGATTCGCAGGACGAGATCGAATTTATTGCCTGATACTTGCAGGTTGCGCTCGCGACACCTGGCCTTGATCTGCTCGACGGTGAGTCCGATATACTTGGCCTCGATGGCGTAGATGGACGTCTGATCGTCTTCGAGGAGACGATCCATCAATTCCTTCTTGTTCCCTACGTGGCGGAGTTTGGCGGCCTTGCATAGCTGCTTGTTTTGATCGACAGTCAAGCGTTCTAAAGAAGGCGTTGAGCAAGGCAACGATGTGAGACAGATGAAAGACACGATGCGCAGGCATAATGTGAAATCGAACGTTGCATGCACTCACCAAACCAGTGTTCCTTCTTCTTTTTCTTCGGCTTACTAGCCTTCCTGCGGCGACCTCCAAAGAACAGGCCGCCGTACCCTCCATACAATGAAAACATGGTGAAGCTGGGATAATGAACGGACGATGGCGATGGCAGCCAGGTGAACAATCAACAATCAAACAAAGGCAAAGACCAAAGAGAATGAAGTGGAGCAGGGAGCAGGGAGCAGGGAGCAGGGCACGCACAGCGCAGTGACTTGCAATTTGCAATGACACAAGTTGTGGATGATGAGCCGGCCAGCTCGATCCGCGCCAATTTTTAGGTGATGGTTAGGGCTATCTAAAGAATAAAATTATTTCAATTTCTTATTTCTAAATTTATCCAAACAGATGGTTAGATTGCAATCTTATTAGAGTATGAGTTTTATCGAATTGAAAAACCTTTTTCCACACGGCTTGAAACATCCAGTCTCTCATAATATCTTTAGAGACACTACATACTAAGAGAGAGAGAGAGAGCTTCATTCAGCCAGATTGATGGGTGCCATAGAGCTTTAACATGGGAAGATCCAAGAAGAAAACGCAAAAAGTTTCTTGTCTGACCTCATTGCATTGATAGGTGAAATGAATAGGTTTGTGAGACACATTTGATTTCATTCGTCGGCAAAGGGAAACTCACCACCTACCTATCTATATCAAGAGGTCCCTAGCTTCCAGCACCTACAGCTGAACAGACTTAGAATTAGAGTCGCACCTTAGTGCTAGTGCGGAAATAGCGCTGCACTACACTATTGCTAGTGCACCCAACTCTTGGGTGCACTACACTAGACTAGCATTGTGAGCTAGATCACTGCTTGCTTGGCGCCCCCGGATTGCCTGATCAGTCAACTCTGGCCACTACTGCGGCAACTTTTTGCCGGAGGTGATTTAGACCTCCACTTTTGCTACAATATCTGCATTTGGTAGGACAAGGTGTGCGATGAGTTTCCTGGCTTGAAAATTATCAAAACACACTAGTTTCCTTGGCTGATGTTGTTGTGAGGCTAGGCGGCTATGATGATGGTGTCAGCCATGGTTACAATATAATTGGGGTAGCTGTTGTGGGTTGTTGCATGACTCATGATGTGATTAGTACGGAATTGTGAGCCACGAAAAACAGTCGGAGCTTGTGAGATGATCAAAACTTGGTCACGAGTGTGTCAGAAAGAACAGCTCCAAAGTTAATTTTGAGCATGTTTGTACGTGTTCTAAGCACTTGGAAGAGAGGCTGCTAACAAGTGGTGAGAGGGAAAGCAGGGGTTGGTTTCGATTGAACCTTTATTTTTAGTCTGTGAAAATTATGGTAATGGTCTCAACATCAAAGGA
>JALLOX010000731.1:0-10029 GCA_036939695.1 Thalassiosira ordinaria | reverse complement strand
CTACCTGAAGCTGCTTCAGCTGTAGCGGCTTAGCAGCACTATTTCTAGATATTTCCTTTAGTGAATGTTCTATTCTCTCTTGGTGCACTTCAACAAGAGTATCTATCTCTCTCTCTCTAGCTAGAGAGAGATAGAGATGGATACAAGGACCACATGATAGATACATACCAAGTGCGTGAATGAACCTGATCGACCTGATCTGAATAAATGGAGAGATAGATGAACCAAATAAAAGTCAATCGAGAGCTGCATGCTTTCAGTTTTTAGAGGGCTGCAGGCACGCCCGCCTCAAAAGGTCTCTTACTAAGAGTTACTAAGCGAAGCGACGTAGGTAGCCCTCGCGGGCAAGACCTACAAATCTACCATCCACCATATCTCCACAAACCTTGCACAAACCGTCATTTTTTCCAATAACAGGTGCAGGTGCACCACAGAAAGGCAACGGTGGCAGCGCGCCCCTACGCCTACCATCATGATCCAACGCCGACAAACAAAGCCAAAACCAAGGGAGAACGGAGACATGACCAAAATAAGGAAGAGACGAAGTAAGGGAGCTGTCAGCAGCAGGAGACGCCGCCAGCAGAGGCAACGGATAATCACAACGGCAATCGCAACGGCAAGCTGTCTCTTTGTGTCCTACATAATCATTAGTCTCATATCCCGTCCTCGACGTGACAACAATAACCGTGGAGGGATTGGCTCGACGCTTAAAGAACAACATGAATCGTTTCAAATGAAGAAACTTCGTGATAGAGGAGGAGAGAAGAAGAAACGAGATGGTAAACTACATATGAGGCAAGCATTGGAAGATCCCGCGTCCGATCCAGAAGCAGCGGAGCTTGCGCAACAGATCCTTTCCGCCACGGCGAACCTCATCCATGTGGGTATCAATAGTCATTCTTCAATTGAGGACGATTCCTACAGAGGAATAGTGGCAGAATTTTGCCCCATAAATTTTGAGGCCCAGAAGGCCAACCCGCCGGAGCTGCCAATGTTTCGAGATGTCGTTCACAAATCTCACTGTGATGAGGGCAGCCAACATATTATCCGTGTGGATCTGAAAGAAGCCGTCGAGTTGACACGGCAATTTGATAGTGACAATCAAAACAATCTACCCGTCATTCTCGATTTGAAGGGTGTCGTTTTCCATGAAAGTCGATGTGGGTCGACATTGGCAGCCAACTCTATGCAGGCTTTGAACCCCGAAAAGAATCGAGTGTACAGTGAATCGGCCCCTCCCATTGCCGCCATAAGATGGTGTGGGGAGGACTATGCCGATTGCTCGGTGGAGGCATCTGCCAATTTACTAAAAGACATAATCTACATGATGGGTAGATCCAATGATGCCAAGGAGGAGAATTTATTCTTCAAGTTTCAATCGGCAACGACACGCAACATGGAGACATTTCGGGCGGCATTTCCAACAACGCCGTGGATATACCTGTATAGGGAGCCGATAGAGGTGCTCATGAGTCAGCTGGACATACCACACATATCACAGGCCAATTGCGTACGGTCCAAGAGTTCATCGCCCATGATACGTACATTCATCGACGAGTCCGAGCACGACTTTAACGATCTGAGGAATGAGGACTTTTGTGCCGTTCACCTCGCAACACTCTGCGAGTCGGCGTTGCGCAACCTCGAGGATGCCGATGGATTGGGCATGGCAGTGAATTACAATCCAGACCTGGTACATGACTTTTTGGATACGATATTTCCAATACACTTTCACACTCCAGTGGACCAGTCTGGTAAAGACCGAGTAATGGAAATTTCTGGCACGTATAGCAAAAATAGAGGGAGACAAGCCGTAGGTGAATTTAAGCCAGATAGCGAGGAGAAGGAGAAGAAGGCGTCGAAGTGGATCAAGAGTGCGGCAAAGGAATTCCTACAGCCGTCGTTTAATCAATTGCAAAAGTCGGAGTATAATATTCGACCGAGAGAGGGTGACGATGATGAAGAGGATGAGTAAGAGTAAGAGAGTATGTAAACCAACTCCTTAGCCAATGCAATCAATACTACGATAACAATATTATGCTATGTTCCAGTCAAGCCTGTTTTACTTGCTCAAATTATATTTTACGGCAATGTAGGTTCATGGCAGATCAAATCCATTGCATCGTTAGCCTGCTGCTATTCAAGGTCTTCTATGCACAAAGAAAATAACAATGCATGTACAAGATAGCACCTCTACACAAGAAGTCAACCAATAAAATTTCATCCATAGTTCTTTGGCCTGTTGGCAACTTGAGGAATGGATTTAATCCAAGTTTTTACAGCCTCCGACAGGATTTGGCTACCACCTCCACAAATGATGTCCACAGGTATGACCCAGGGATATTCACCCCTCATTACAGCATCAACCCAAACAGGTAGGTTCTTGTCAAGCTTTGCTAGAGCATCATATTTGGAGTAACCATGCAAATCGAAGGTGATTGGTTTTTGCTGACAGGTGAAACACTTGTGTGTTTTGTACAAGTTCGTAACTTCGCCTGCTAACACAGGGTAATAAGTCTTGCCAGCCTTGCCACCTATAGCAAGAGAATCCTCATCCAATAAAGTTCTCGCTGATGGAGCCTTGGACTTGCTGCTTTTCCTGGTACTTGGGGCTCTTAATTTTGGGGCTGATTTGAGGAGTGTTAGACTGTTCAATTGATTTCTCATCCCTTTGAGCAATGGGTTCAGCTCCTCAAATACACGAGACATGGCTCGTGAATGTGACTCCCGGTGTTTCTCCGTGATTTCATCTTCGGTTAGCAAAGGGGCATCCTTGGCTGCCTTCTTTTTCTTTGACCAATTCTTCCTCTTTTTACTCCTGCTCGTTCCCTTCTTTGTGGATACTCCGTTTAAATTGCCAGCTTTGTTACTTTCTGCTAAATTGACCCCACCAACTGTGATAGTGTCACCATCTCGAATACCAAGCTCATGCAAAAGTCTTCTCGCCTGATGAGCTGAGAAAAATTGTCTTCCCTTTATGCACAATCCTGAAATACTTGTTAGATGGAGTAATATTTGGACTTTGTCCTAGATTATCATTGCAATATATGACGTATTGCTTCAGCAACCAGCCAAGCTTCGTATCCTTGTAAACTATACAGTCAAATCTTTTTTGACTATCAATGTTCCAATATGACAGACCCATTGCAAGCGAATCTCCATATTCAGGTGGAATATTTTTTTTGCATTTTTCATCTGAGATGGCCTCTACAGAATGTATACTGTCTGTTGATGTCTGCACCTTGCCTAGCATATCTTTCAGCCATCTTGCACCAATGTACTGCTCCCTACCAGCTGAAAACTCCTTCTCGATCAGCCCGACAATACTTGCTTGTGTGCGGCTATGGTTAATCATGCTTCTGAACCATAAGAGATATGTACACAGCGTGGGCACTGAAGCCTTCTTCTTCTCGAGTAACTTTACAACAAAGTCCGGCCCGCGCTGAACAATCTCATTCATGAAGCCAGCGTAGAACATCATATAAACTGCTTCCTTGCCACAGCCTTTCAGCAGAAAGTCAGTGGCTATCACATACGATGCGATAACTGCTTGCCGGTTCTTCCTGTGTATCTCTAGGTCATATTCCTTGTCTGTCTCACCGAGTTCTCCGCATCCCTTCCAAAATTGCACAAGACGGCCCATACTTATTTCTGTCGCTAAATCAGGCAAGTACCGTTTCAATTGGGACGGAAGGACTTGCCAGAAACATTCGACCGAGTTTCCTTCATGATTCTTGCTGTGGCAATCTATGCACATGTCATCACCCATACGAAAGCAATAATCCATTTCCCTGCATTTGCTACAGTATGATTCATCACAATGCGAGCATCGCTTCACACACCCTACACCATCATTTACACACTCAGTGCAGCTCGATTTTACACAACACTTACATTGAACAAGTGGGCAATCAACACAGATCAGCCGATCGCAAGGTTCACAATAGACACCAGAATCACATTGACTGCATTGTGTTTTGTCGCAGATGTCGCACGTGTAGAATTCTCCACAAAATTCACACTTGCTGGTGTGGCAGTCAGAACAAGTTTTGACCGTGGCACATTGGGAGCAATACTTCTTTTCGCAGCAAGGGTAAAAATGAAGATCATGTTGAACTTCGCAATCAGCACAAAACAGTTCCATGCAGTACCAGAATTGGCAAGTGAAGTTTTGTACTCCACAATCTCCACCTTGCGCTGGCATCAAAGGGTGTTGTTTTGTTCCAACACAAACACCACCACATTTAGAGCAATCAAGCTTGCGGTCATTCATCACGTGATTGTATACTTCAGAGAACAGAGCAAGTGCTTTGCTTTGCTCTTCTTTCCATTTCTTTGGAAGGCACAAATACTTTAGTGAGCTTCCATCTACATCAATGATACTCTGTAGAAATAGAAGTACTTTGTCCTCGGATAACAATGTAGGCTCTATGCTATTGGGACTCCCATATTTAACAAGGCTTAAGTCAATGTGTTCCAGGATGGTGGAGCCACGTAGAGGAGCTAATCCATCTCCGCGAACACGCACACAGTGAGTGAGCCGCAAACGCTTGAGTTTATTCACAGCATCAATGCAAACTAGGATACCACAAACATCAGCGTCCGTCAACTTGTTTCCAAAGTCACCTAAATCCAGCTTATCCCATTTTTCTTCATACAACCTATTAGACCAAAGTTTGTGATATGGGCTCGACATAACAATCTTACTCGCACGGGAAGGCGATTTTGTTGAGTCCCATTCCTCCCACGACGAAGACGGCGCCGTTAGTGCCACCGCCAAAAGTACACGTGTTGGCTTTTCGAGGTAGGCCACCACATTGGCCAGCGCAGTCTTCGGGAGATCTTCCATTTTCTCCTGTTTGGCTTGGTTATGCTTGGCGTGGAATAATGCCTTTGTTTGGCTTGAGAGGGAGTATTGAGTATGGAGTAGTGGCAAGGACATCAAAGTGGCAAGAGGAAAAAGTTGTGGTGCAATTCGAAATTTCAATTGATGTTTTTCGAGTCCCGACTCCCACCTCAGTGAAGCTCCCACCGCCTCTAGAGAGAGAGGTTGGTTCCTACCATACCTGAGACCTGCTTTTGATCATGGGGCCTGGTGGACAGCACCGCAATTCCCCTTCCTTGACCTTTGCAAGCAAGAAGAAAACATAGCAACTTCGAACTTGTTGCTATGTCTTCAACGCGTACCTGAATTAAAGGTACCGTTGGCTCTCCACTTCATGTTGTTTGATGGAGGATGATGGAGGAGAGGTGTTAGGTAGGGTGAGCTGGAAGAAACTCCCATCCCTGCAAAATAAGAACGTGAAATGAATGCATAACATACAAATCCTTCCTCTTTGGGCGAGCACAAAACGATGGAGCTAGTTGTCAGGCAAAAACTACAAAGCTAGATAACAAAGTAGAGCCAACAGTAGAATTCATTCATCAATTTCTTGTTAAGTCACTTTAAGTTGAAAATCTGTACAAAATTGGGTGGGTTGGATTCATTTCTCTTTTGGTACACACAATCTATCTTCTCCCTTTCTTTACAACCTCGCGGACTGTGCTCACACACAACCAAATCTAATAACAACATTCCTTTAGCATCATAAGGAGCATTTGCATCGATACAGCTCCTCTGCTTGCAACACCTCACTCTGCGTCCCTTGGATCTTCTGAGTCGTCACTTGATGCCGCCGATATTGCTGCATCAATATCTGCCTCATCATCCTCCTCTTTTGATGCCGGTGTTTCGTATCCAGCATCGTTTGAGGAGACCATTCTTGGTGGCGCATCATCCTCGTCCTCACTGTCAGAGTCCTCTTCATCGTCGTCATCTTCTACTGGGGTCTGTTCGACAGCGCTCTCTGCAGCTAACATGGCAGCCTTCACAGCATTGGCAGCCTCTTCAAGTGCAGCATCCTCAGCAGCCTGCTCTTCGGAGTCTTCATCAACAGATTCGTCGTCATCGTCCTCATCCTTCTCTTCCTCACCTGCTTCAGTCTCGTCGTCTTCAACAACTGGCTCGTCTGCCTCGTCCTCTGCCTTAGGGCTGACCTCAGGCAATGGGTTCTCTGCCAAGTATTCGCTGAGCTTGCCTTCCATGGCCTCCATCTTCTGCTCGTTGACCAAACCACACTCCTCCTCACTGGCAGTCTTCTTCAAGAACTTGAGCTCGCCATTGAGCATGAAGTCCATGTACTCACGCTGCTTGTTGACCGAATTGACAACAGCATCGCGCTCTTGGGTAGCCTGCATGATGTCAGCCTCCTGCGCCTTCACTGCCTCGAGGACCTTCTCGCGATCACCCATCGTTCGCTCGGCATCCTCTGCCTGGCGCATGAGAATGCTCACAATCTGCTCACGCTCCTTGGCGGCATCCTCCAAAAGAGTCTCCTGACGTATGGTATCTTCAATAATGGCTTGGTGAGACTTGGCACAGGCAGCCATTGTCTTCTCGTGCTTGGTTGCGGCCTCGACGATTCGCTCTTGCTCGGCGGCCATGGCATCAAGTGCAGTGGCGACAGTACCAAGCTTGCCCTCAAGTTCTTCAATGTGAGCCTGAAGCTTCTTGTTCTCGGCCGCCAATCTCTCACACTTGACTTGGTAGGCACCAGCAGCCTCGGAAGAGGAGCTTGCACTGGAAGCCAACTGAGAAGCGAGCATGGACACCTGGGAAGCAAGGGACTGCTCCGTTTCAATCTTCTTCTTGAGCTGAGCCTCTAGCACAGCGGCGTTGGCCTGGGCAGCGGCACAGTCCCTCTCGCTGACCTCAACACGTTCTTCCAAGTCAAATCGCTCCTTGTTGGTAAGCTTGTAACTCTTGAGCTCGGCCTCCTTCTTGTCAGCAAGGGCGACCTTGAGCTCGGCAACCTCAGCCTCGGCAGCCTTGGCACGGTCACCAGCCTCCTCGTCCTTGGCAGCCAATTCCTGCTGCTTGTTCTCAATCTCCGCGTTTGCCTCCTCGAGCTTGGCGTTGGCCTCCTTGAGCTGCGAGTCAAGGTTGGCAATTTTGGTGGCCAAAAAGCGCTCAGTGTCAGATCGGGAAGCAAGCTGGGCCTCAAGGGAGTTGACGTGATCAACAAGAACCTGGGAAGTCTCCTGTGTCTTGGCAAGCTCTGCTTCGAGTTCAGCAACACGGCTGCCACCAGCGGAAGTGATATTGTGGCTAGTGAGCACAGGAAGGGCAGGCGAGGGTGTCATGGCAAGGCTCTGTGCGGTGGTGGGCATGGCAGGCACTCCACTCAAGCTAGTGGCTCCAGGAGAAGCTGTGATACCATCCTTGGCAGCATTCGCCACGGCGTAGTAGGCAGCTCCACGCTCCAAGGCCCGGATGTACAAGTCACGGTTGGGATGGGTAGATTGTTGAGCCAATACCATGGGAGTACGTCCCTTGCGATCCTGCACGTCCACACTCTGGGGGTAGGCCATGAGCAAGAGGTGGATGACCTCCTCATCACATCCATTGCGGAAGGCAAGGTGCAATGGCAACATGCCCTGATCATCCTTGCAGGCGGCTCCCTGCGCAAAGGCAAACAGAAGCGCCGAGATGGTACTCTCGGGAGCACGGAAGATGATGGCAGCATGAAGGGGCAACAACCTCCATCGAAGCTTGCCATCGGCCTCCTTACGGCTCACCCACGTACTAGCCTCATAAGGACAACTCGCGGCACGCTCCACGGCTCCATCCCAATCCTTGCGCTGCACACTCAGATACAACTCGGTAGGATTGGTATCGTAATCGCACTCAAAAGCAGGACGACGAGGACTGGGCAATCCCCCGGCAGCACGGCTGGCATATCCCTGGTTGAAGCTCACGACGCTACCTCCAGCCTGAGATCCTCCCATGGGAGAAGTGGGGTGGCTGCGCAATCCAGAAGCGGAGAATCGATCGTCGCGTCCATCGGCGAATCCTCCAGCCAAAGCGGAGATGGGTGCGGCAGAAGTGGGCACGCCAGCTTGACGGGTGCTCATCTGCTGCAATACCTGCTGCTGCTGACGCTGCAATGTCTGCAGATGGGCGAGCTGCTGCTTCCGTGCGGCCAACATGGCATTTGCGGAGGCATGATCAGGTGTGGACTGGGACGAGGGGAAGAAGCTGGCGCCTGAGTTGGAGAGCGGGGTGGACATGGTTGCAATCGTTTCTTCTGCTACCTGGTTGATGTTATGGTTATTTTCGAGGAGCATCGAGAAAGATTATGACTGAAAGCTGGGGTACTGCAAGAATGGAATGGTTTTGATGCAAGCAAAAGACTCCGCTTGGCCAGATGTCGCTTGATTGTTGGTGGATGCACCGATAGATTTTGTGTGATGATTGGTGCTGGATTGGAGCTGCAGCGATGGGGTAAGAAGTTGTGGCAGATTGTGAGCAGTCAGGGTGGCAGCAAGTTTCGTTTCGATCGGTGACACAACATAGACTGTTTCAACTACAGATACGAAGGCTATATAAAATTCCATGTTCGCCCTTTTTATTTTGTACTATTTCCTACGCTCAAAAATATCATTTTCTACCTAAAATAGACTGTGATAAAATTGTGGCGAGTCCAAGATGCGACACGAGACGTCGCAGGAGCGACAGAGATCACGCAAGTTCTCGTTTATCAGTCTAAAATTGAGATAGAGGAAAATCAAAAGTGGATACGATATTACTCATAATTCGCCAAACGGATATATTTTTGTGTCCGAGCAATAATCGGCAAGCCAAAGAGAGACCTTGACTGCCCCCCGCCGGCCCAGAAGGCTGTTGATCCTCACTCATGAACCCCTCCATCACCTCAAAATCCATCTGTATCCGAGGTGAACTTGCTTACAAAAGAGCTCTGCTACATCAATATCCTGGCAAAATATTTTTATTGTGTGGTACTCCACGCGAGTCTTCTATCGCTGACAGGCCTCGAATGTTTTATCGCTGACAGGACAGACGACTTTTCTTTTCCTTGGGGTTTGGGGGCAAGTGCCCCAAGAAAAGAATGCAAATCTCACAGCTGCCGTATCTCAATATAACCACATAATTTCCAGTAATTAGGAAATGGAGATGTTAATAGCAATGGCAATGGCAATGGGCAACATGGCAACATGACAAAACGGCAAAACAGCAAAACAGCAAAACGGCAACATGGCAACATGGCAAAACGGCAACGGGGCAAAACGGTATAGGGGCAAAACAGCAATGGGAAAATAGTGGCAAGGGGGCCATGGCTGTATGGATAAATTTCTACAGATACAGAATTGGAACTTTGTCCAATTAAATAATGTACAAATGTCAGGGTGACAGTGACACTACTAAGCTGTGTCCATTGTTTTGTATGGCATGGAGGATGTGCGCTTTTGACCTCTGGCACTATCTTTGATCTCTTTGAAATCAGGATTACACTATAATGTAATAGATGTATTTGACTGCTGCCTTAGAAGACATAAGACATAGCTTGCTAGGTCTCTTGCCCCATAATAATGTGGTCGTCATCATCAGTATTTCCCAACAAATTCTAAATCATTTTTAGAAATGTAACATTTTAAGAAATACATAACAAGAACTCTGGACGTGACTAGATATGAATCATGTCAAGTGACGACAATTCAGTCACATTTAGTTACTAAAAAACTGTGTCTACTTTCGGCGAAGTGACTTTCGTATAATCAATACAACCTTGCAGGAGGCATATTGTTGCTGCCTTAAGTGCACTCCTTTAGGTAATGATATTCAGCAACACCGATGCCCATGCTATACCTGGACTTGACGCTAATATGTATATTCCAGTCTTGAGTCATATCCTTTTCATCATGATTGCTGGACAAACAACTAACATCAATATTTAAAAAGGAATAATTCTGCTCTCATAATTGACATTATCTTGATTGTGCTGTATTATTCAATGATCTTGGTTATATTTAGTTCAATGATCTTGGTGCATAATTGGTTCCCATGAGGAGATCTGGCCAACTCATGTGTTGTGAATTGTAACATCAACAGAAGTTTAAAGATAAAAAGGTAAGGGAAGCAATGGTTAGCTCTGCTTCAGCCTCAATTCACATCGTATCCCTCCAACTTAA
>JALLOX010000730.1:0-10039 GCA_036939695.1 Thalassiosira ordinaria | reverse complement strand
TCAACCCCACGCTACGACCTAATGCTACTCCGGCCTTTCCACGTAGTAATTCAAGAGCATCCGGATTCTTCTTTTGGGGCATGGGAACTTCCCGTGGCGTAGGCATCGTCCATATCGACGCACTTTAGCATGTTGTTAATGATCAAATCCTCGGCAAATTGACTGAGGTGCGTCAATAGCAACGAATGCCACATTAGGAATTCCGCAACAAAGTCACGATCACAAACACTATCGAGGGAGTTGGACGTAACACCATCAAACCCCAGCTCCTTCGCCAAAAAGTCACGATCGACTCCAAACGCATTACTGGCCAAGGCACCGCTCCCCAACGGACACTGGTTCGCACGAGGAATAAGCTCCTTCAACCGCTCCGCATCACGGGTAATGGCCGCCATGTGAGACATTAGCCAATGACTGAATCGAATAGGCTGCGCCGGCTGAAGGTGCGTGTATCCCGCCATGAGTACATCGATATGCTCCCGCGCGAATTCGGACGAGGCATGCAAAAGAGTGGCGAGGTCTTTCAAAATGTCTTTTTCGGCCTCGACAATCCACATTCGTGTATCGGTAGCTACCTGATCATTACGGGATCGTCCCGTGTGTAGCTTGCCACCCAAGGGGCCAATGAGTTCGGTGAGACGACGTTCGTTGGCGGTATGTATGTCCTCGTCGCCTGGTTTAAGTTCGAAGGTGCCCGCGGCCCATTCGTCGTGTACTTTTTGGAGGCCGGAAATGATGGTGGAGGATTCTTCGGCGGTGAGGATTCCTACCTTTTGGGTGGCTTTGGCGTAGGCGATGGATCCTCGAAGGTCTTGGGCCCACATTCTATGTATTGGAAATCAGGATGCACATCATGATCGCATGATTAGACATGGTTCATCTTAGCATATTCATACATAGCTCAATATATATCTTACCGCTTATCAAATCCAATACTCTCATTAAACTTCTCCATAATGGGATCGGTACCGCCCTTGAACCGCCCGCCGGCTCCGAAGAGTCCTCCACGGGACCCCGAGACTGTGTAGATTATACATGTTTGATTGTCAAGAAGTAGTGGTAGGTGCAGGCGTAGGCGCGTAGGCGTGTGTTGAATGTAGGCAGAGAAAATAATTGGGGTCGCATTTGTATTAGAGATACGCACATCATGGACGAAACGAAACGACAAATGGTAGCTCCGTTTCTTCCCATTATTGCATGCATAGATGAGCAAATTATCGTCTCAATCTCTACCAACAACATCATCTCTCGGCTCCACAGCTAGCAGCTATAGCTCACCTTCTTCTCCAGATTTGTCTGCCATGATTATTGTGCAAAGCGAGAGGAGTACTACCGTCCAAATTATGCAATGAATGGTTGCGGATTTCTTTATGAGAAGCAAAACGTTTTGTTGTTGCAACTCACAAAAAGATCGCGATGACATCAATCAACTCCGAGGCGCCAAAAAACTTGCAAATTCACGGTTGCAAATGCATGGGTCTGGCCTTCGCTCCCAAAGAATCTTATCCGAGAGAGAGCCGCGAGAATCCAAGGATCTTTCCAGAGAATCGAGGCATCCGAGAGCCTCTGCCAGTATGATAACAACAACCTCTCTAGAGAGAGAGCGAGGTAAGTACAACAACACACACCAAGCACACACCAAACACACAACACACCCCACACACCGACCACGCAAACGCAAAATGCTGCCCAGCAGACGAACAGCTGTCGTGGCGCCGCAGCAGATGTTAGGCCTAGGCAAAGATATATATTTATATTTTTGGAATTTTCAGAAGAAAAAATATCATCTAGCTTTTACCAGCTCGTCTAACAAACTGCATCCTTGACTGACGTAATATTCCTACTAGTCACGTAGGAATGTGTAGACTCCTCTAATTTTATATTTATTTCATATTTCCGCAATATTAGAAGCATATTTGCCTAGGACTAGCAGATGACCGCCGGCCTGCGCCGCCAGGAGGGCTGGATCTGGATCAAGCGAATCCAAAGCCATCATAATTCTGCTCATCTGCTTCTCATAGCTAGCTGGCTGAAAGAGCAATAGCAATATCTAGTGGTAGGAGCAAGTAGGAGCGCATTAAACTCACTGATGACCATGGCTCAGTCGTCAGCAGTAAGGCAGGCGTCAGCCAGCAGCAGCCTGACATCCGTAGCTCTACTCTTGCCGCTGCTTTCCTCCGTATTGGCTCTATCGGTAGTGCCATCGTCTATCAACGCCAATGGGAAACTTGGTGCACATCATGTGATGAATTCAGCACGACCACCATTTGTGCAGCTCTCTACTACACAGACACCACTTGTTACACGATCTCCTCATCCATACATGGCGAGAAAGCCCGTAGCAGCAACTTCTTCAAGTCTTTTTGCAAATGCATCCAATGGACGGTTCTCATCATCAAGTCAACGTACTCAACAAAAGAAGTTTGCATTGCTGTCCGCCCTGCTATCAAAAATCTCTTACCAAATCAGCACGTTTCATCGTTCAATCCATTCCACTCTCCGAGCCACTGCAATCATTAGCTTGCTTCTATTTGGCATCTTGAGAACTTCCACGCCGCCCGCTCAGGCTGCTGCTGCACGTATCAAAGAAGCTGCCACGAAGGAGGCAGTATCCTCTCCAAAATTTCTTCTTCCCAAACTTCCATCTGCTCGAGCATTTGCCGCATTCGCCACATATGGCTCTGTGGCTCTAGGAATAGGCGCAGTCATCTGGGTAGTGGTACGCTTTGCTGGCAATAATTGGAGCAATGACAAAGATGGCAAAGATAGTGGCAACAAGAGTGTTATGAAAAGCAATGGCATGGGCATTGCAAGCAGTAGTAGTGGAGTCCCAAAGGGTGAAGATCCATTGCCACTCTCGGATGAATGGATCCAACAACAATTGAAACTGGCAGAAGAACTCAAGAAGAAGCCACATATTCCAAAGGATCCACCATCGGTGACACCACTATCCTCGGAATGGATTGAACAGCAGATGAACAATCTTGAGAATGAGAAAAAGTCGCAGGTGAGCAAGAAGCCTGCTGTGGATGAACCACCGAGGAGGATGACTCCACCACCGCCTCCCCTCTGATTTTGAAGCATTTGTTAATGTCTGATTATGCCCCATATCCGTTCTCCTTTATTTGACTTGTCCATATGAATGTTACAAAAGGATGAATGAGTTTGATGCAAGATAATGGAAGGTTGCTGTGTCTCTTGTGAGGGATGTGATGTTAGCACTAGTAGATATGGTCAAAAGTGTTAAGATATTAAAGTATTATGTAGGATTTGATGTTTAGCATACGAGCCGTCATGGTATCGCACGCATCCATCACCTCATAATCCAATGCCGAGCTTCGCGAGATGCATCCTCATCCTGTTGGTTCTGACCCTTCAGTTCCCACCAAAAGAAGTTATTACCACCAAAGCCGTGTAGTTTGCGTGTAAAATTTGATACTCCATTATTGATAGATCGTTGACGGGAGGCACACAGGGGCATTTCAGGAGCTCAGGCTGCGTCGATGCACTAGAGTATGAAGTAGCATGCGACTAAGCAAATCTGGAGGACCCGGCAAACAGTAATGCACGCAATCCGATTGTTTCTGGTGCCCATCTGGCCTACGCGTCATGGTATCGTACGCATCCATCACCTCATAATCCAATGCCCAGCTTCGCGAGAATGCATCCTCAACCTGTTGGTTCTGACCCTTCAGTTCCCACCAAAAGAAATTATTACCACCAAAAGCCGTGTAGTTTGCGTGTTGAATTTGATACTCCATTATTGATAGATCGTTGACAGGTCCTGTGTAATTCATGCAATGCGGATGGCCGGGAACGGTCGTGCGCAAGATGGGTAGACACCAGTGACGACTATCCTTTAGCCGGCAGTTCCTCTGCCATTTCTCCAATACGCTAATTGTATTATTAATAGATCCCATAAGCGCGTGATCCTTTCGGTAGTGCAGTCCAGTGTTGAACACGACAATATCTGATTTTTGTGTCTCAAGCTCTTTATGGAGCATATCGAGAGTATCATCGCGCAAATACGACAATCGCACCCTTCCATCACATGCCATTTTGGATATTGATGTACCACTTTTCCGTGATGCATGCTGATCACTTTCTGCAACACTTAAACCCAACAGTAAAGACATGGAGCTGTAGTGTTGAAATGTTGTCGAGTCCCCAACGAATGATATCGTGAGCGCGTCCCCTTCACTCACGTCTGTGCAGCACATGATGTACCCCATCTCAATCTTTTCCAACGAGGCATCAATTTGGCCACGTTGCATGCACGTATTGTTCGGGCTTAGTGATACCCACGTTGGCTGCCCATTTCCATCAACGAGGGCCCACGCCGCATTCTCATGTGATTTTGAATTATTATTATCCCCAGCAATGCGATCTCGTAGCTGTTGATTCAATTGACCATTCGGACAGTAAGCATCCCAGTTACATATTGACCGTCCTTTTGCTTGCGTGGTGCAAAATTCTGTTCCATCTCCGTGGGTGGTTCCCGTCCATCCATCAGAGCGTCCAAAAAGGAGAGGCTGTCCATTATTCGCGAGCTGCCCATCATCTTCGGATGCTTCCTCTGTCGTAGATTGTTCTTCAACGCTACTACTCTTGTCGCCATCTGCAGTAAGGATATTGCAAAAGGTAGATACGTCCCAGTCAACGAACGTGCAACTGTTATCGTCCGGAGTCCATCGATAACTTTTCCACGGAGCCGAGAAATTGCGTCCTTCTCGTATAGAACATGTCTTTTGCCACAAATCTGTTGGAACATATGGGGCGCGAGGAAGAATGGAGGTTTTCCATGAGCCCATTCGAACTTGAGCTCGGTTGCATAATAGTGGTCGCGTTGACGACGGAACATTAACATTATTCCCCTCTCCTCCTTTCTGTTCCTGTTGATGGAGCTGGTGGTGGTGATGTTGTGTCTCATTATTCTTCTCAATTTTTTGGACGGCAACCAGCATCCTCGACGCGCTGAGCAGACATGAAATGCCCCCGGCCGTTATCAGTAGGATCTGTCTTATTGGTCGAATTTTCCAACCACCCATTGCGGCGGAAATGATGTCGTCGTTGTTGCCCCTGATTCTGCTTCGTCTGGCGTTTCGGGTGGATCCAACGGTTTCGATTTGCGACGGAGAAGGTGGTAATCGTTGACTTCGGAGGCTGACTCCGGTGGATCTGGGGCGGTTGTCGATCCCATGCTTATTGATTATTGTCTCTTCCAATCGTCCAGAGTTGCAATGGGCGGGGGACCAAGTTCGAGGAGGTTAGAGGTAGAGGATAGAGGTCCAAGGAGCAAGAGGGAGCAAGGGCAAGGAGAGTGTCGAGTCTTTGTTCTTGGCGATCATACTATTCCATACATACCAATGCATACGCTGGAATAAGTTCGCTAAATCCCATTGCCGACCACAGGCGGCGAACCCGCGGCAACGAAACGACGGACACAACCGCCGGCCTGCATTCGCCGCGCCGCGAGAAGCGATGGCGAATGAATGCCAACCTAACCTTGAAAACGAATCAAGATAAGATCAATACCAATAACAACAACAACATCATCATGGTGCGACAAGACAACAAAGGCAGCAGCAGCAATGATCCTCCATCGTACCCTCCCGAGCTCACCATTCCTCGTAGCGTACGACAGCAGCCAAGACGCGGACGACGACGCGGAAGAGGAGGAGAAGGGGAGGCGCAAGCATCGGCATCGGCAGCAGCGGCACCACAGGATGGCTCTCAACTTCAGGGGAGTGGTGTAGGAGAGAATGTTGATATCGGCGGCGGTGGAGGTAGTGTAGTAGAGGACGCTCCCAATGTTGCAGTTGCAGCAGGAGTGGCAAGCGGGGGATCGACAACATTTCCTGGGTCCACTCGACGCAGTGGCAGAAGAAGAGGCCAAGCTGGAACAACTGGCGGTGGCGGCGGCGGCGGTCGAGTCAACAACAACGATGATGCCAACAACAACAATAATAACGACAACAATCCATTCCACGCCTCCTTCCGTCGAAGAGCCACCCAAGAATCCATCGGACTAATGAGCTTTGGCGCCACTTCGGCGGGTAGCGATGTCATGACTGTGGATATGCAGGGGGTGAATAGTAGCCTCAATAGTAGGAACAACAATACTAGAGGAGAGGGTGTAAGTGGTGGTGGAAGAGGAGGAGGAGGTATGGGTGAGGAGGTGGGCGGCAGTATTAATGTTCAAAGAACTGGCAGTGGTGGAGCTGGTAGAACTGGTGCTGGCTTGGGAGGAGGCATCCCCATACGCACCGGCCATCCACTGAGCAACCCTGGTGACAATCCACTCAATACTGGCAACAACAACAACAACAACAATCCTGGTGACATTGATGAAGATGACATGAACCAACATCCAAACGAAGAAGAAAAACAAGAACAACAACACCGTCGTCGACGCCGACAACGTGATCGCGCCGATTTCCGCACCTCCATCACCGCCTCCATGACCTCCGCCACGCGCATTCACCAAGGTTCAGGTGGTGGTGGTATCATGGGAACGGGCATTGCTCCCCATGACCTTGTAAGCAGTACAGACGAAAATCCCAACTTTTGGGCTGTTTCGGATAGATGGTTTTCGGATGCCAATGAGTTTGTGGGGGAGTTGACCGGCATGGCTACTAGGAGGGCGACGATTGATGATCAGGTGGCGGGGTTATTGCCGAAGGTTGAGGGGGTGGAGATTGTGAGTGCTGTGGATGATGATGACGAGGAGGAGGAGGAGGATGGCGATAAGTGGGATGGTTTGAATGACAGTGTGAGCGTTGATGACGATGAAAGGATAGGATTGAACACCTACCCCAGTGATATAGAAGACGCCAGCACGCCATTATTTGACGAACTGAGCAGTCTCGGAGATACACCCACTGCATTCTTCACTGTCGTAAATGCCCGTGCCGTGATACGCGGTGCGTGGCTTCTCTCGGCGTTGTTCATTTTGGCGTGGATTGCGGCCGATGTAGGTGTACGACGCTCGAATTGGTTTCAGGGACTCAATGCTAATAATGGCAATGGGCATGGTAGAGGGCATGGGGTGACCATGTTTGGTCCACCCACCTCCACACAAAAGACTCGATTGAGTAAAAGGTACAAACAATTACGATCCAAACTGATGCAAATCTCTGGAGAGCAGGTCTTGTTCGACGAGGATAGTCCACAGCACAAGGCTTTGCTGTACCTAGCCGATGGCGATGCGCTAGTATTAAATCCACACGATGCTACTGCGACAACGCAATTGCTACAAAGGTACGCACTTGCCGTATTTTACTTTAGCACCGGAGGACCGGGGTGGAAAAGTCGTACGTATTGGTTAACAGGACGACACGAGTGTGGTTGGCTGTTTGTCATTTGTTCCGATATAGAGAAAGGGCAAAGTGACTATGTAGATAGAGATGAGGATGACGATTATTCAAGCATGTTGGATTCCGAATTGGGATTGGGTGAGGGTAGGATTGTTACGGGATTGTCGCTGTATGGGCAGGGTTTAAAGGGTACGATACCGAAGGAGATTGAAATGTTGGAATATCTTCATGTTTTGGATCTTGGGGTAAGTTTTTGTTGTCGATGTTTTTTTGCTGCTGGTGCAACAATGGTGCTGCCTTTTATGGTTGAGTACATGTATTGATCATACCTAAAATACCTATTCTACCCAACACCAATGCCTTTCCTTACAGAACAATGCTCTGGAAGGTATCATTGGCACTGAATTCGGAAGACTCCAACACTTGCACAAACTCTATCTCGAAAACAACAACCTAAAAGGTGGCGTGGAGGCCATGGCCTGGCTCTCTTCCCTAAAGAGAGTGAACCTTGAAAACAACCAGCTGAGCGGAACAATGCCGTACGATATGGGAAAGTTGAAGCATTTAGAAGAGGTACGAATGGGAAAGAACAATCTTCAGGGAAGTATACCGTCATCTCTGTTTCGATCCAAGACGTTGACCAAGTTGGACTTGCATGAGAATGCATTTAACAATGCGTTTGATATACATCCTGCGTCAGTTTTGCAATATCTTTACCTACACGGCAATGAATTGACGGGCACAGTATCCTCCACTGCACTCTGCGCTGTCTCTGACACACTTGTGGATCTACGTCTAAACAACAACAACTTTACTGGAAAACTTCCCAATCTAGACTGCACCATGGAACGATTGGAGCTGCTCAGCCTTGCCGAGAATGAATTGACGGGGCACATACACGAGGATATGGGCGACAAATTGCCAAGGTTAAAGGAGGTGCACTTGTATGAAAATAAATTGCTGTCAACTGTTCCCGGGAGTTTATTTCGGCCGGAGAATTTGACGGCGGTGTTGCTTGGCAATAATGCCTTGACTGGTACGTGAGGGTGGATATTATTGCTTGATGAGGAAATGCTTGCACAATTTGCTAAATTGCAGCTAAATCTCTCTTTGGCGCTGCCATTGTTATCAATAATAACTGCACACAGGCAGTCTCACTGCAGACATGGTGAACGACGCTCGCAACCTTGCCCACCTTTATGTGAACAATAACAAAATGAGTGGCAACCTTGATGATTTTGCAGGAGCAAGTAATTTGAATAGTTTGAAGAAGCTACGATTAGAGTGAGTTGAGTTGACTTCCCCTTTTCCCCATTTTGCATTGCCACTACATGATGCAGACATGTCACATAAATCATGTTCCACCTCCTCCTACTCTTGACTACCTGGGGAAAAGATTCAACAATTTCTCTGGAACGATTCCAAAAATGAATGTGATGAAAACACTTGAGCTTCTCTATCTTTACAACAATAGTCTGACAGGAAGCCTGGACAACCTCAGTGGCAGTGTCAATTTGAGAAAGTTGAGGTGAGTTTGTTCTGCGAAAAGACTGAGCTTGTGCATTGTTCCATTGGATGTTTCTTTCTTGTGTATTTTTCTCTTATATTGCTGTTACCAACCGTACAACAATAGAGTATCCAACAATAATCTAGAGGGTAATGTAGCTTCTGAACTTGGGCACTTAAAGAGACTTGAGGTTCTTTCTCTTGATGGTAAGTTGAAGCGCCTACTTTGTTATTTGATCTTTTTCCTTACACCACTATTGCAGCTGCTCAGTCCTTCTCTTTTGCTTGCATTGATTACCCTACTATCATATCAGGAAATAACTTTGAAGGCACCCTTCCAACTGAGTTGCAACAGTTAGTCACTCTTCAGGAACTACGTGAGTCTCTTGGAAGGATTTTTTATATGCCTTTCATATCAAAGCACCTTTGCTGCCGTATTCAATTCTGCCCAATTGACTTTATTTTTGTACTTGTTTTATGCTTCCGCGCTGCCCAATCCCACCTCAACAGAGATCGAGCGCAACAACTTTTCCGGTTCGGTACCTCGGGGTGTGTGTGATCTGCGAAAGGCATCCCTCAAAAAATTGGTTTCCGACTGCGGAGGGAGGCAACCAGCGGTCTCTTGTGCCTGCTGCACCCAATGCTTATAAAAGGTGTGCTACAGCTTTTGGCCAAGTTAACCTCTGCTTGGTTCTTTGTTCACATAAGAGTTGTTATTCAACCTTCTAACCCACCAATTCCAAAGACTGATTTTACATTACGTCAACTAACATTCATTTCTCAATGAACACTGATAAGTTTGTTAGTTTTAGTGTTTTGTGTTTTGTGTTTTGGTCTATGGAACTATCAAAGTGAGTGCCTTGGTCTGGGTGAACCATTATCGCATCTCGAAGCATGAGGCAATTCACCGGGTTTTTGCCTTGCGAGTAGTGTATGATTTAGGCCGCATAAAATTGATTCACGGGTTGTGGGCCCCGATTGGGGTCATGAGGGGGTTGGTTGGTTGGTTGATAACGACGTACATGTAGTGACACTTATGGTCATTGAGAAGGGGCTCTATCCACCTAAGATGTACTATTAATCCAAGCTACGCAAAGCGTAGTGAAGAGCTCTACAACAATAATCTGGAAAAATAATTTCATCATGTTCTCGGTCCCTTTTTCTATTTTTGTATGAAAGGAGGGAGAATCTAGCCTAGAGCATTTCTTGCAGTTGAA
>JALLOX010000729.1:0-10036 GCA_036939695.1 Thalassiosira ordinaria | reverse complement strand
CCAGATCTCCAGGTGGTCCTTGCAAAAGCCTTGATGGCATTCCCCGTGACACCTGTAGGAGTTATCTCTACGGATGCACCAGCCCACGCACTCCAGTCAGTCATGCCATCTTCAAAGTTCGAATTTGATAGGAGATTTCCATTACAGGCAAGAACTGGGCTGGAACTGGGCCCTTCGGTTATAACAGGCAAAGTTGGAGGAGCAGTTGGATTTGTAGTCGGCTAAGGTAGGATGAGTTGAACAGAAAAAATGTTAGGTTTTGAAGAATGGCATAATGACAATGCCCAGCCAACCAAAGTCAGAGGATCTAGCTACGTACCAATGGTGTAGGGTTCGGGGTCGGGCTTGGAGTGGGCGCGAACGAGTCTCCAATGGCCATGGAGATCTCATCAACAATCAATGACGTTCCTGGTTGACCACCACATATCATGACATACACAGCTGTAGCCCATGCTCCTGTAGGAACCTGGTAGACACCATGGAATGTGTTCCAGTTGTTTGGATCCCATGCCATGTTATTGTTATGATCATAGACATAGTCCCAAGTGGCGTGGCGTACTGTTACCATGGGGCAGTCAGTAGAAGAGGAGGTATCACATGCTACACCAAAGCCTGTGGCATCATCTACAAGCTTCACCTTAAACTCAAAGTGAACAAAGGTGCCTGGAGGTAGACAAGCGAGGTCATCTTGCCACAAGTCTTGACGAGGCCCAGATCTCCAGGTGGTCCTTGCAAAAGCCTTGATGGCATTCCCCGTGACACCTGCAGTGAGCTCCACAGAGGTACCACCCCACGGACGCCAGTCAGTCATGCCATCTTCAAAGTTCGAATTTGATAGGAGATTTCCATCACACATTGTCGATGATGACAAAGAAGTCGGAGCGAATGATGTAGGCACATCTGTGGTGGGATATTGTGTTGGTTTTAGCGTTGGGCGTTTAGTTGGCTCGGCAGTAACAGGTGATGCAGTCAATGTAATGTGTTCGACCACATATCCAGTTAGTTCGACTTCCGAAAACTGAAGATAGGCAGCAGAGGGGTCTCTTGTCTCAGGAAAGCTCAATTTATATTGCTTCATCGGACCACCATTGTCAAAGAATACCTCTGTGTAGACCTTTGAGGTATCTCCTTCGAACGCAGATGACTCGATCAAAGAACCCCTTGCATTTCGATCGGGTACCGCACCATCCTTCCACGGAAAGTTGCCCTCTCCAATGAGAGTCCAGTCGTCTACAGAATTTGCACGCCCTTCGACAATGTACGACACTACATCACAGTTTGGACAGTTATTGTGGGAGTATACACGAAGGCCCTTGGCTATGCTCAATCTGGAATGGGACGGCTTGACAATAATACCATGACCATCCACACCTGTCTTTAAACATACAAACTTTTCTGTAGTTCCATCTACGGCCCTTGCTGATGCTGTGCCATCACAGCCAAACACAGTAACATAGCTATCCGTATCAAAGATGGAGTTGACGTTCATGGCCCCATCTGGAAGAGGTATGGTTGGTGTTTGAGTGGTAGGAGGAGCGGTTGTAGGGCTTGGTGTGGGAGGTTTCAATGGCTCTGCTGTTGTAGGGGATGAGGTTGTCCCTGGCAAAGGGCTTGGTGTCGGTAACTTGGTTGGATTGGGAGTTGGTGGAGGGGTTGGACTCCCGGTGGGATTTAACGTGGTTGGAATCCCAGTGGGTTTCAACGTGAAAGAACCACTTGATCCCGGAAACCCGCCGACGTTTGAACATCCATTACAATCACATTTACCAACCTTGAAGAGATCTTTGTCGAAGAAAAGGTCATTGCATTTGTCAAAGCTGTCTCGGTTTGGCAGCGCAAAGTTCAACTGCTCATCAGAGTACAGGCCTAGCCAGTTTCCAATGCCATTCCATACTGCATCCCATGGTGTGCTAGGGATCAATCTGAAATTTGAGGCCATCAGTGAATCAGAGGACATGACATCAAAATGATTTTGCAGACACATTATGTAAATGAAGCAATAAATCTTGAGCCATGAAAATCTCGAGCTGCAGCACATAAAATGTGCACCTCTACAACACTCTATACTCCATCAAACATATCATCAACAACAAAATAACTCACCTCCCACGAGGGATAAAGAATTCACTGGTAGGATTCAATGGGCGAGGGTATTCACCAAGTAGCTGTCCACCTTTAACCCCCCCTCCTACATTATGTTTGAAAAAGTGGGGTTAGAGATGTTGCATCAGATAGGAAAACCTAACCCATGTAAGAGTAGTTCTCATCTTACCTAGCATAAAGTAGTTGCCGCCCCAAGCTGCAATCATTAAAGAGAAAGAAAGATAGATGAGATGAGCATAACATACACAAAATAGACTCCACACCCGACAGCATCAACTTACCATGATCGGACCCTCCGTTTGCATTAGCGTTGAGGGTTCTCCCAAAGTCTGATCCCATGACAATGACTGTGTAATCATTCAGAAGAGAAAGAAAGAAGGATGAGATGAGCATAATGTACACAACATATGGAGGCACATACACAGAGAGCCTGACCTGTGTTATCCCATATCCCTTGATTCTTCATCTCTTTAACAAATACATCCAATGCATCATTGACAACTGTAATGAGCTCCACCAAAGTGTCGCCACTGTGCAAGTCATATCCTGCATGTGGAACTATGAAAACATCGCGGTTCACCTTTCTATGGTTCCTTGACTTCATGAATTCAGCCACCGCCTTGAGCTGGAGCGTCAGAGGCTCATTTGAGTCCACAGCATATCCTGGAATATTGAACTCGGTATTCTCAGCAATAGCCTTCAACTGTTCATGCTCAAACAACGCAGTGGAAAGCCGTGACGACCACGTTTCACTCAAGAAGCTATTGCCTACTTCCCCAATACCATTAATTTCCTTGATCACGTCATATGCGTTTTGAAATGTCGGAGTTTTATCCAGGCTACCAGGAGCCTTAATGCTCAATCCAAAAACAGGGTTGTTGAATGCCTGGTCACCTGTCAGCATCGTTTCGCCACCTCCCGAAACAGAATTGGCCGATGTGTGAAAACCGCGTACCTTGAGCATATCAAGCATCCTACCAAAGACTCCAGTACCAGGATTCTCTTCGTGTGGATCACCTGTGAAGAACTCGTGCTGCATGACATTGTGGGCAAAGAGCTGGAACTTGCTCTCCTTGACGTAATCATTTGCATTTGTCATCTTCTTTGCAAGTGTTCCTAGGTTCCTAAACCAAAGAGCTTCGTTATCGTTGTACAGGTTTGCAATGGTAGAGAGTGCAGGATGAACGCCATATCCAGATGTCCCCAATGGTAGAAGGTGGTCATTGTTTAACTTGTGTGAACCCCGTGCTCGAGCATACTCGAGCCAGATTTCTTCTTGCATAGGAACGAGCATGTTGAAACTTTATTTTATACAGCATATTTCAGAGTTAGAGTTGAGTATGAAAGGCCCTTACATAGTATTGTTCGCACAAGCATGTTTGACTTACCTATCCGCTCCACCAAGCATCATCAAGACTACAACAGCCTTGTAAGCATCTTGCGCAGGAGTTTCGTAACCGATGATCTGTCGAGGAGATCCTCCAATCCTTGGGATATTTGTGGCATGAACCTCAGGAGTGCTCCAGATTAACTGCTGGGCTGAACGAACTGCCTTGGCTGTGTCTCCACTGGTGAACGGAACACTAACTATGGGCTTGATGAGTGCTCTATTCTTCTGAGACAGCCGCCCGGCTGTCATCAAGAGTGCAAGCTCGTCCAAAATATCATCAACTGAAGAGGTCGATGATGGCCAGTACGAAGTTATCGCAGGCGAATGAGTAATATCGCCTTCAACAGTAGGACAACCAAAAGCATGCTCGAATTTATATCCAACACGGGAGAATGAGGTTGTTGAGACTCGATCACAATCAACAACTCCAAACTTGGTGATACTCATCACTGCCTCCAAAAGATCTAAAACATGGCCACCCTGCAATATCATTGATTCGGGTGCAAAAAGGCCGCCACTATTGACCACACCCGTAGGTGAGAATTCAGGCAGGAAGAAGCTACAATGGTGGAACATGATGAGAAGGGATTGCGGTGAGACGAAGTATATAAAACAAAACAATTTGTACTCATGACATATCTCACCTAAAGACACTTGGACTCTCAAAAGCTCCTTGGCCAATTGTAGCTCTCGTATTACTCTTAGTTAGATCCATCAATGTAGGGACTTGGAATGGAGCTTTGAACTGCAGGCCTTGGCTTCTAAAAAAGGACATTACCTTAAGTAGAGGCTCTCGCAACTGGCCAAAAGACTGGTCTGTAAGAGTTGAAGGTTGTGAGAAGTGGAGTTTGTCAACTTCAAAACAGTGTCTGTGTCTGCAAACCAGAGTAAAGTAACTCACCCATATCGAGAACGACTTGTCTCGCTTCATCATCCAGGAGTATGGCGGCTACCAAGGCACCGAGGTCTGAAATGCGAATAACGGATTTGATTTGGAATTTAGCAACAGAACAATTACAAGCGTGCATGATATCCAACTTTTGATACAATAATTACCTCCATACTTCCCCGATCCGAATTGTCTGTAGGTACCAGTGCTGTATGCAGTTGCCACACGTTCGACAAAACCAGGGGATGGATTCGAAACACCGAAACGATTGATAACTCGCACTGCCAAGTAAGGTGGATGAGTTGGATGGTAGAATAAACTGTCCAGCACTGCCTCAGTCTCATGTGCAGAGTCTCTTGCTGACGGGTTTGCTAAAGTGTGAAACTGAACTGGATTTCTGAATGAATAGTCGTTACCCAAAGCATCATCAACGTGCACCATAGATTCCACATTCTTCAAGAAGTACTGTTTGCTCTTCCACTTGAAAGCAAATATACTTTCGGGAGAAAGGCTTGAACAAGAACCACCAATGGTGGTGTATACAGTAATGCCTGCTATGCCACATTCTCCAACATTAGCGTAAATGCCAGCGTCAAATGTTAATGGATCAACGGCACCAATTTGTAACACTCCCATAAGGTCATCAATCGAAGAGACAGCCTGTCCTGATGCAGTCGACCAAGTTTCTCCAGTTATGGAAACAAACACTTGAGTTTCTCGAACATCTGTATCACACAGACAATATTTTACTTTGGATTCAACATCCTCATGGACCTTGCAGACGGATGAAGATGCCATGGTTAAGCACATATTCAGATCAGGGTACGCTCCATTATTTGTCCATGGGACCTTGAAAAAGTTCAGCGTTGATTCTGAAACCATTGGTTCTATGTAGGGTGTGACTTGTGTCTACAGATGAAGTATGCCAAGCAATTAGTGATTCATACTGATTCAAGCTACTCAAGTAAAGAGAAATCATGAAAAGCAAAAGCAAGAACTTACAATATCATTGCCATCAGGACCAGGGTTGTGAACCAACGCGACATGACCAGACACATAGTCAATCTTCACCTTCACCCCACAGCTTCTATTACTCCATGCTCTGAAAAACCCAAACTCCAATCCTTTACCACAGGGGCCGGAAAAATGAAGGTAGTTTTCTTTGTACAAGCCTGGCTGGCCCTGAGTTAAACCGTTAGCCTGGCAGATCTCCTCTGCCGAGTCAAATGTCATCCGCTCTCCGTGATAATTGCAGTAGACACGGCCGTTAGTAAGGCTCGTCTCCCAATTAAAGGATGAACAAATGGGGGCAGCTGCTTCTGTCCGCGGATTGGCACACATCGATGCCTCCATTTCGTAGGGTTTCCTCCTCCTGTCAAGATCAAGCTTACTCTTAAGCTCTCTCTTCCAGACACTACCCCAAAATGTCTTCTTTCCGTCGTTATAGAAAGCATGTTCTACACAGGACTGGCGAACGTACTCGTAGTGAACAGTGCCTGAAAGTCCTTCCTTGTTCAACTTGACTGTGCGGATAGTATCCACTGCATACTCCGCACCCAGCTGGGCATTGGTGTCATATACAAGGTTTTCTTCAAGAATCACGTGAGATGGAAAAGTACACTCTCCATCTAAGCCTTCAGCACAAAGCTTCGCAAATAGGGGGGACGAACTTGGTAGCTGAAGACGTTTCAAGTCAGGGATATCATCCCAACTTTCATGGTCTCCAGTGGTTCCACGTTGATTGCTGCCTAGCAGCTTGTACACAGCTCCCTTCCTGAGGAAATGCTTCTGGGGCAGATCAACACAAAGAGGAAGTTTATCTCCACTGCAATGAGAATGAATAAGCATTAGAACTAAACCGTGACCAAAAGAGCGGGATTGTAGAGAATGACAAACTCACATGTAGCCATTCATGAGGTCCGACTTGGGAAACAGGTCCCTGCGTGCCACATCGATTTCCATTGGATCAAATGGAGTATTAGTCCATTGCCTTCCCGATAGAGAGACTCCTCCTCGTTCTGGAGTGCCAGTGAACCCTGTCCAAGCCCGTGAATATGACAAGATATCTTCGATGGTGTAAGTCTCAGCAAGTTTGCCATTATCAAGCAACACATTCGTTCCGTCCTAGAATTGGCGAATAATAATAGAAACAAAATCCTGATCAATGGGATCAAGTCAAACATGATGCTCAAGAAACAGATATTATGCACTCACCATGTTTAGATGATACAAACCAATGGTAAAAAGTTGCATAATTTCTGTGCGCAAAGGAAGGTAGGCCAGGACATAAGTTTAGACAGTTGCATATGCACAAAGATGAAGCACATCCCCAAAAGAACTTACCTCTTGCAAAGTTCTCGTCAGGGAAGTTAGCAACTCGGCCTCCACCTGGGGACAAATTGTACTGCAACGAAGCATTTTCATAGAAGCTTAACCACCCAGCCATAATCTTATTGTATGAAAAGTCCTTTAGCAAGTCCAGGTATGAACCAAATGCTCTATTAACATACAAATCATACATGGCAAGCCTATCCTCCGTTGGTTCATAGAAGACCATGCCGGACCCAGGCAAACCTACTGCTATGATCTGACTTAATGCAAACGCCATCCTTAACCTGAGCTGATCCGCACCATTCATGGCCAAATGATACCAGATAGTATGTCTCTGAGCAGATAAATCATGGATTTTCCTGCTTCGTAAGCCAGTACCTAGGTTGAGGGTTTGAATATGAAACATACTAAGACAAGTTGTTGGCAGAAATTGAGGATTCGGCAATATCATGACGTACCTTCAGGCTCAACAACAGTGAATCCTCGTTCACCTTCGAAAGGGTCTGATGCGATCTCATTGGGAGTGCCACAAATGAGCACAGGCCTGTCACATAATTATTAATTCACAAGAATCAGATCTGTAAAGACAGTCTTGGGTGAAAGCAAATAAATCATCAGAGCACATACCGAGCTGAGGGATTGTATTCAGTTGTCTTGAAAGAAGCTTGGACATCTGCATCATTGAAAGGCAATGGCACGCCTCCGTCAAGGTCAAGATGATCTTCATATCGCCCTAGAACAGGCAAGCCTCGGATATTATCCAAGTCTTCTTCTGACAGAGAAAGGACTGAGCTGCCTTGAGTGGCATGAAGACTTAAATCTGTCCAGGATGAAAGGTCAAATACAGATAGGTCAAATTCATGAGTGTGTTTCCAACACGACCCATCTCCTGCCTTGACTTTGCCGAGTAAAACCTTGCCTACATCCGCAGAGTCGCATTCCCTCCAAGTCTTTACAGCATCTACAATATTATCATTTAGCTTGTGGTCTCGAGCATCGATAATATCTTGAAAGATCTTGATGGACTGAGGTCCAAGGTTGGCAGAGTTGGCACAGACAGTATCAACCTCATCCTTGATCCAACGACTTTTCTGTGATTTGAGCATGCTCGACCCACATGGAGTATCAGGAGAGTTTGAGGCGATGGTCCAGCCTGTGACTGCATAGAGAGCGCGTCCAGATGCCGCACGGATGCCCTCAAGGTTGGCATCATTCAAGATGATTACATCCCTAGGTTCCTCACCTGGAGAACAGGCTGTTGTGAGGTAACTTAGTTTGCCTGCATGAGCCAAACGATTATGAGAAGATGGTAGCAAAAAAGGTACACAGTGAGAATCAAATAATACTTCAGTGTGAAGATATGCAGATAGAGCAACAATAGTCTCACAGTTTCCTTCATTCTGATATGACATAGCGGCATTCTGACAGCCTACGGATGTGCCATCATACCTTCCATTATAGTTCGACATTCCAGTAAGACCGGTAGTTTCAATGGCAAGGCTCCCACCACCATCAGCAGATGGGTTCTCAACAGTATTCTCGTACAGAGCCAAGTGAGGATCATAGATGAACTTGTGCCCATCCAACGTTTGGCCAAATACTTGTGGGAAGGTCTTCCACAGCTCAAAGGAGCCCAGATACCAATCTTTATTGAGACGAGGCTGACGGAAGTTGTACGAAACAGGACACTGTGCCTCCAAGGATGTCGTATTGAGCAAGGCATCTTGGTCATACCCTATGAACTTCTCAAAGAGCATGCTATACTCATTTGGGTTGTCGATAACGGGAAATTGCTCTGACTTAAACGTTGGAAGGTCAATGACATTATACTCCAATCGACTTTCATATCCAGTAAAATCTACTTGAGGGTTGGATATACCAAAGAAGATAGTCCTGGCTGAAAGTTTAATGGGGGCAGGGGGGTGGATTGCAATGATACATCCTACACAATCTGCCTGCCAGTAGGCCATATACTTGAGACGGTACCTGTCTCCCAATTTAAATGTAGCACCCTCGTGAATAATCTCAGTATTGGTCTCGACTGATTTGTAGTATTCGAGCAGCTTTGGCGGTTCTTGGGTAACAGTACGAAAGTCTCCATCAATTTTCCATACATATCCGATGCCAGCTTCGTGGGTCACGGTTAAGATCTTGTAGATGTCTGTTTTGCGGTTTTGCAGTGTATCCTTTGAGGTAATGGCGTACTTCCTCCAGCGGGAGTAGCGCTGTTATGTATAATATTATGTGCATTGATAATAAAAATAGCATGAAAAATGATATTGTTTTAGAACATACACACCAAAACACATGACCAAAAAATGGACTCTTTCTAGAGATACTCATATCTGGAACTTCTTACTTACCTCACAGGGCATGGAACTGATAGCACCAGAAAAGTAACTATGTTCCCACTTTGGATTGACACGCTTTCTGTAGAATTGGCGCAAACTGGACTGCGGCACCGTGTACATCTGATCATAAATCCATGTTTCAAAGTCGTTGGATGTAGAAACCATTTCATCAATTGTACCACGAGTCTGTCCAAAGGTGGCCTATTAAATATGATAGGTTTGTTCAATAAAAAAATAGTTCATAATTAGCTACTCAAAGATATGAGAATGTAAAACAAAATAAACAACTGACCTGCTCCAAAAACCGCGCCGCCTCAACCTCCGCACTAACAGAATACACAAAACTTTCCAACACAAACTCCTGCGTCTCCTCATCCTCCAAGGGAGGCAACGTAACATCACATTCATTCAAACCACCCGCACTACAATCCACACTCGCTCGCATAGATTCTCCCAAATGCACCACACCGGTGGGGGTACGTCCTGAGAATCGACCGGCCGATACCTCCCAGTCCCTGCCGGCATAACTCCTTGCAACGGGAACACGCTTCGTTCCATCGAGGGAGGACCGACGTACGAGGGTGCATAACCCGTCCGTGGCAGAGATTATGGGTACGCGGATGGTGAGAGAAGAGGATGTTGTTGATCCGGTAATGATTGTGGGCGAGGAAGCGCCACCTGCGGCTGGACAGGAGAAGGTTGTGGGGGTGATGACTTCTTGAGCAGTTCCGCCTTCGCCAACCGTGGCCAGGATGATGGCTGCGAGTGCGAGGCCGGAGGAGGCTGATGACAATGACACAGAGAATTTCATGGTCAAATAGAGCGCTTTTATTGCTTGCAGATATATTATTATAATAGCAATGGAGGTCCAGTGGCCACACTTGATTACAGTATGGGTTGAAATTCAACCATTACTGTACTACGGTTTCGAAATCGTTTGACACTCTTCCCGCCTTCACTCGTGACTCAAAC
>JALLOX010000728.1:0-10039 GCA_036939695.1 Thalassiosira ordinaria | reverse complement strand
AGACTCCATGGCCATCTTCTATGCTACTACTAGAAATCCTAGCCCTCCTTTTCCTATCCACCTTCATCACCTCCCCACTAACCTTCGGCTACCTGTTCGGTTCCTACCTATTTGTCAAGATTGCTCGTTCGTGGCTTCGCGGCTGCCTGCCTAGCAGTGGAGGAGGCGGGCTAATATTGGGTGGTGGTGACGACGACTTTGATTCGAGCGATCATCCCGAGGATTACGAGGGTGAGAGGCGACGGTCTAGGGCGTTTGGTAATTCGCAGCTTGGTCCGGTGATTAAATTGATTCCTTTGGGGAGTGAGGTGTCGGCGGTGCTTGAACGGGTGATGGCCGGCGGCGACGGCAGCGACGGCGATCAAAATCAACAACATCAAAAGACGGCGTCAACGGAAGCGCAAGTGCAGCAAGAGGAAGATTTGGGAGACAATCACAAAATGGATCGAACCACGCAGCCTCCCAAGCTGAAGAAGCAATACCAAAAGGAGAAGAAGAACTCTAACAACAACAACAACAACCAGGCAGAGTCGGAGCAAAAGCCATCATCGACATCAATTCCAAACACCATGGAAGACGACCGTCCTAAAAATGACGATAATGACGCCATGGAAATCGACAATGAACGCATGAACATTGACGAACCCAAAAAGAGCGAAAGCAATGACAATGACGAAGAAGAAGAAGACAACGACTCATCAAAAGATGCCATTGAACAAATGGTCGAAAATTCCCTCATGTCCTACTCCCTCGACTGCTATCCCTACTCCTTCTCGCCACTCCTCCTATTCACCAACGGTGGCTACTTTGATAAGGGATATAGTAATTACAATGCCGTTGCTGCTTTCTTTGCTCCCGCATTGCGTGGGTTGGGAGGGGGAAGCAAGGGTGGCAATGCGGATGGCAATGGGAGGAAAGGCAGGAGGAAGGAACGCCGTGGAAGCAAAGGCGGAGAAGGCAAGAAGGACAGTAATGGTGATGCTGCAACATCATCCGAAGCTGCAGCCGAAGACGACGATTATGCCTATGATGACGGTGACATCAACATGCTCCATGGAGTAATCTACGACCGTAAAAACCTCACCTACGACGAACTCTTCACCCACATTGCCACCACTGGCGCACTCGTCACATGCTGCATCGATGCACACTTTACGGCCTTTCAAATGCTCAATAAAACGACACTCATGTATTATGATCCCTTGAACCCTTCGCTGAATATAGCCAGGGGTGAACGGGATTGTCACAATGTGGCGTTGTACTTGTTGATGAAGTGTGGGTATGGGGATAATGGGCATGTGATTGAGAATAAAAAGTATTACGTGGGTCAGACTAGTAGCAAGCTGCAGAATGCTGTGTGAGTGTTTCTTTTTCATTAATTGTTGAATTGTCCTTTTGAAGTGTCAGAAGTGTGTCATTGCTCATCCATTCTCATCTTTGTTCTTGTATTTTTCTTGTCTATTGAACAGCTTTCACATGTGGCAAAAGCTCAACAAAATTAATAGCATGTCCTCTCTTGGAGTTCGATGGATTCGATTGCCCTTGAACTTATCGCAGTATTTGTTCATTAATAGCAAGGTCACTCCTGGGAATATGAGCACGCAATTGACGGGGAATACTTGTTACTTCCAGACATATCTGTGAGTATGAGTTGTGAATAGGCTGTATAGTGATTGCAGAGTACGAAGTTTTGCCTAGCATTCATTTTACATGTTCTCACCTGGACTTGTCTCTTAACCTCACCTACTCAACTCTGTCTAAATCAAATACACAGCTTTGCCCTCCTGTGCAAGGTGGGCAAACCAATCATCTCCTCTGACGGACGATCCGTATCCCTCCAAGATCCAGACCTACTCGAAAAGGCCACCATTCGAATCTCCCAATTCCTACTAACCTTCTTCATCGATTCCGAAAGTCGTGTCATCCGTCCCTACACCAACAGCAACTTTATTCTGGACTTTTATCGCTACAAACACTCACCGTACTATTCTTCCTTTGTGAAGTACTTGAAACACAAGAATGTCAAGGTCCCAGACTACGATAAGCAGTATGAGGGTATCACCATGTTTTACTCCTTCGTCAAGAATCTGCATGGTTATGATAGGTTTGTGTTGGAGGGTGCTACCTCCTCCACTCCCAACAGTAAGTCACTCCAATACATTACATCTACGGACGGCGCGTCGGTTAAGTTGGCAGGAGGAGATTATTACAAGTATCGAGCAACCAATCTCATGTTTGGATGCAATGCTGGTGCCATGTTTGGTATTGGTAGCTTTTCGGAGTTCAACGCTTGGAGGAAGAATCAGTTATTGTCGTTTTATGATGTTATCAAGGGTAGGATTAGTGAGTTGGCACAGGAGATTTCTAGGGGGAAGCTGAACAAGTATCGTGATTACTGTAAGTTCGGTGGACTTTTGATCTGTTGTAGGTATTGAGTATTGTTTATGACCTGTCTAATGTTCTCTTGCTATTGGCTGTTTGTTTTCAGACTTCATGCCACAGTTTGAGGTAGGGCAGCAGGAGCTAATTGATATCCACCATTACACCTACCTAATGGACATGTGCTCCATGGGCAAGGCAACTGGACAATTGGCCCAAATTGTTTTTGACATCAACAGTCACCTGGTCAACCACATTTACTTCTCCACCCAAAATAGGAACAGTTATCACAAGATGCTAAGTACGGATCAATTTGTCAATACAAAGAGATACATGGTATTCTTCCAACAGAACTTCATGACTGTTGATTGGTTTTCTGAATATGTTGGGCTCGGCTTCTCTGAGATCAATCCAAAGGAAAAGGATATCAACTCCTTGACACAGACAGGTTAGTACGCATGTTGTTTCACTAGTCCCTCTTTGCCATCTTCATATTGTCTGATCATTTTTCTTCCTCCACCCAATTTATTATCACAGTGTTTTACCTGACTGATTTGATGCGGCACCAGGGGTACCGACAGGAGTATGAGTTCGAGAAAGAGTGCATCAACCAAATGGCAAGGTCTAATGTGCGAAGGTTTGAATCCATGTTCCAGGGCAGTCAAAATGCATCGCAGAAGTATGAGGCATCTATCAAAATTGGACTCGGTTATACTTACACTAAGTACAACACACTGATGCATTTCTTGAATGTTGCTGAGTGCTACTGGGCCAACCCTGATGTGAATAACATTCAGGTTTTTGGGAAGGACATTCGGACGCTTCTGTCGATTTCCTGTCAGAAGATTTTCTTTGACCCCAGCCATTGCGGGTATTACTATTATGGCCCATTGGAATTGCGCGATACCTACCGAGTCGAGCTTGATCTTGCAGTGGCCTCTGGCTCTGGACGGGCGGGTGCCAGTGTTGCCGCAACGAAATACCATGGGGGCAACAACTTGACAATTGTTGATCGTGTCTACGAATTCTCTTACTTGAAGGGAATATTGGAACGTCTGTTTAGGAGTGCAAACGGTACCCGTATCAAATCTGACAATACCGTGCTGAATCTGCTCCTGCTATCTCTCCAACTCGACTTTGGTTTGTTTGATCAGTATGCCTCTCTTTTGAACATCCCATTCATGAAAGACTTGCAACATGAGGCCGACACAAAAGAGCTTCAAGTTGAGATTGCCAACTTGATTTATGACTTTGATAGAAAACACAGTGCAGACTCAGTCACTCGCTCCAAGGTGGAATCGTTGATCTTTGAGGTGTCCTACAAATTCCTTGTCAACAAAAACTTTGATGTTTATTCGCAATGCTTCAAGCTCATCTCAATGCTCAATGCAGACTCTGACTACCAGGAATATGTCCTCCTGGTCAAAATTTACATGTCCCTTTGCTCCATCAACAAGTCAGTTGAGGTAGACTACTATAAGATCAAGGTCAATGGATCTTTCCACATTGTCATCCCTTCCAACTTCAGCAAAAAGACCAGTGAATATCTTGAAGAAATAACAATGCACCATTCATTCTCGGAAAATAACGGTGTCATGAGGTATGATGACATTGAAGTCTTTGACTTGCGGCCACATCAGCCAGAGGTCAATCTGTACAAGATCAAATTGGAACCAAGTGATGAAATCCAGTCAATGGTGAAGTACATTGAAATAACCAATGTTTTCCGGGCTCTCTCAACATCTAAGGAGCAGTACCTGATTTTCATTGCGGAGAATTCCATCTTGGTAGATGTCCTGGAGGGAGGAAAGATGCATATCCGGATCAATCAAGTTGATGCAAAGGTCGCAACCATTTATTTCAATGAAGCAATCTCTTTCATTCCATGCTTCCAGTTTGCTGAGGGTGAAGATATCATCCTCTTCACCTCCCGGAATATCCACTATTTAGTGGACAAAGGAGGGCAGTTTTGTTCTGATTACTATGGTGAGTTCATCATTTATATTGTTAAGGTATCATTTGATCTAGTGCATTGCCTCACAGAATCTTTTTCCTACATAGGAATGAAGCACGAATTAATTGATTGCATTATTTCAGATGAATTGTTTGTGGACCTCAATGATGATCCCCAGTTTAAGAAGCCAAAATTGTCAGAGCTGCTCACTGAATCTAAGGTGGTTGTATATTTCCCTGACTATATGCTGTTGGTCTCAAGGTGAGACAAATGACTGTCTATGTATCACTATCTGTGACTTTCACTAACTCTTTCTTTTCTCTGTAACTCATTTTACTCCTTCCTCCAGTCGTCAACAATTGATCAACCTATTGGACTATGCCATTTACATTCGCAATATTGGGTTTTTTACCCTGGTGCTGTTCTTCCTTCGCCGAACATCAATTACTTTAGAGTATCAAGAGAAAAAGGATAAAGTGGTGCAAATAACAGGCCCTTGGAAAGAAGCCATCCTTTATGTCATTAACCTCTCCGCAGATGCTCATTATGATGCTATCTTTGAGAAACAATTTGTGGATGTAAATCAACATAAGCATCTCCCCCTTCGAGACTTCATTGAGGTTTTATCTGAGAATTTCACACGCTACCAGCGCTATGTAGATGGGGAGTATCAAATAGTACCAAGGGAGAAACAGAAACGCTTCCTTGAGCACATCATCACTGGGGAAGAGTGCTTTCACTTCTCTGAAGTAGGCAGTGGGAAAACAAAAGGTTTGTTTCCTTATCATCATATTTTTGCAGGATTGGAATGTGCCGACACTTTCTAATGTGTATGTTCCATCACATCTTCTTAAAAATTGCAGTGATCATGCCACTTCTCTGCCAGATATTTTTGTCTAATAACAGAGAGGCTCACAAACACCTCGCCCGCAGTGGAAAGCACAAAGATACATTGATCATACTCGTCCCTGAGCATCTTCTTCCTGATGCACGAACACAAGTTTTCAGGCACTGTCTCAACCTCAACTTCCGTCAGGAGTACCGCATCCATGATGACATATTGAACCTCCTCCATAGGAATGTGAAGCTTGGCGATGACGAAAAGGTCAAAAAGCACATCTTTGTAACCTCTTTCAATCAATTCAAGAAAGCTTTGACTTATGATAAGATTTGCAAGAAGGTTAGACCCCACCGAGAGCATATACTTGTAGTTGCTGATGAGGTTGACGATTTCCTAGGTAAGATTATCCGCCGCATGCAGGGGTGTCTACATTCAGTAACCTTTCTCACATTCACCTGAATCTGCTTCTTATTTTCTCAGACCGTGATAAGCTTGTGTTCAACATATGCTCAAACAAGGCAAATGTTTTTGATCGGGCTACCTTGGAGTACTTTCATGAAACAAGCCGTGCGGCCTATCATGGCAAAGACTACCAACCTAGCATATTTGAGACATCGCCCAACCCTGCCTATTGGAGAGAATTGCATTCGAAATTTTTGGCAATTCATGAAGAAATTCAGGATGCAAGCAAGTCACTAAACAAAAGCTTTGGTGAGTACTCTAAAGTGTGTTTTTGTGTTTATGGTTGTAAGAGTTTGATCTAATTGGTCCTGGCGACGCTTTCTATTTATAGGTATTTTCAATGAGCAAACTTTACGCCATTGTGCAACAGGTATTTCCCATGATATCGAGGGATATAAAGCTCTCATTGCACGTCCCTACGAATCTGTCAACAGAGCCATGCCTGGTTCATACTATAGTGATGTAGAAAGAACCATCTTCCTCACTTTTGTGATTCTTTCGGAAGATATTGCCAAGTATGATGATTTGTTTCAGGGAGAAAGAAAATTCCTCACGTTTGAGTATTGGAAAGAACATTTGGCCGAACTTGATTTCGATGAGCTTGTATATGGACATGATAGACTTTCTGAAATAGCGGAGAAGCACCCAAACACTCTCAGCGGCCTTATTCGATTCCTGTATATCATCATTCTCAAGAGAATGGAAGTGCGTGATAAATCCAAGTCAGTGAACTCTGTTGATATCATATTCAATTTTGATTGTATTGGGTTTACTGGAACACCCTTTTTGGACAATTATCCAACATCTGACTACATTCGTCATCAACGAGAAGACGACATCCCTCCTTGCATTGACCGAAGCTTCTATGCCTACACAAGCGAAAATCTGGAGACAGAAGAGTTCGAACAGCGATTCGCAAGCTTCCAGGGCCAAAACAGCAATGTTCAAGTGGAGTACGTGTCATCTGATTTCATGCATGACTCACTGAGAGTAGGCGAAATGGAAACCCTCAAAGCAATATTTGAAGTCGAAGAAAAGAAATTGAAGGTGGAACTTGGAGGAGAATCAACCAAGAAGTCTCCTTTCAATGTAGTTGTTGATCTTTGCGGAATCTTCAAGCTATCAAACATCTATGATGTTCGGTCCATGATACTGAAGCACTTTGGCCCTGATTGCTTCCACTACATTTACCACATTGACCAAACAGATGGTAGCGACAGGATGTTATGCATCAAGTCACAGAATGATGTGAATTTTGATGAAGAGTTCTACAAACATCTCTGCCGTACGTATGGTTCAAAACTACGGGAGAAGGTGTTTTTCTTCATCGATAATCGCAATTACATTGGGAAGGATGTTCCTTACCAATTGGTCTATCAGAAGCACTTCAAACTGCCGCTCTTTGTAAAGAGTGTTGTCATCGCTCACGATGTTGAGGACTTCTCCAAAATATGGCAGGCAATGGGACGCTCACGGACAATGAATGATACAACATTCAGCATTTACAAGAACAAGATCCCGGATGGCTTTGTTCAAGAAAACTCTGGTTTAGGTGACATAAAGAAGCAGCCCCTGACCAAGCTTCTTTACACTCGAAACTGTGATTGTAAGATGGCGGGAAACCTATCATCAATCTATCAGACATTGATAGCTCTTTACAACCTGTCCCAGCGATCATTTTACTACTCCGGTAAGTCTTTTTTGAATCTTGAAGGAAATCATGGATTTTGTACCAGGCATCTCACTTCCATAATGCCCATTATTTGTAGATGAGATTGTGAACACCTTCATTGAAAAAATGGACAAGACAATTGCCACCAAGGTGAAACGCCTCGAAGGAAGACTTGTGGAAGTCGTGCTAGGATCACCAGTTAGTTTAGGGCCCTTGGGTAAGATACTACAGCACATATTCCTTGACAAGTTCCGGCGCAGTTCCAACAAATCTGTTGCCAAGAATGTCGTGTCAACCCAAATGGTTGATACATTGGTGAGGCATATTGTGCGACAAAAGTTTGAGCAGCGTCTCCCATCTGGAGATATATATGATGATTACATTCGCTTTCTCTCTGGTGAGCAACAAAGTCTGATGGAAATTTCATACACCAAGCAGCAGCAAAAACAAAAGCAGAAGCAGAAGGCCAAAAGTCAAGACAACGATACAATGGATGTCTTTGACAAACGCAATCAGCTTCATTTTATTAGCAAATTTGCGAATTACTTTGATGGAACTGTTGATGGTGAAGGCGATTCAACCAAGACAATCCTGTCTCTTCCAGTTTCTGTTCCAATATTTACGGTGCAATGTTCTTATGGAGGAAAGAACCATGCCATCAATGTCTATCCCACTGTTCAGTTTCTTTACTCCCATCACATCATGCCAAGATACATCAGTGAGGATGTAAAAAGGCTGCTACTGAACAACAGGTCTGACAAGAAACAGTTTTGTTCTGACTTTTTGACTGCTGTCACAAAGGATCTAAAGATAGAGGAAAATGGTGCCGATTCATCCAAGTTTCATGCAGAAATCAAACTACAGGGCATCAGACAGAATCCTCAATTCTCTCTTGTTGGTATTCAACCGGGTGTTTACATAATTGGAATGAAAGATCAGTTCAACGTTCATGACAGAGATAATTACCCATTGAGTGACAGGCTTCAATATGCAGTGGATGAACTTGGTTTCGTCCTCTTTGACAAAACTAATTCCAAGAGCGTGGATGATTTTGGCCCTTACTTCATTGAGCAGTACATTCTGCTTGATTTGTTGTCAAAACAAGAGGTGGCTCAAAATGTAATTGACTATTACTGCAATCACAAAGAGAAGCTGGAGAGATGTCTTGAGCAATATGATGAAAAACAAGGGAAGGGGTTTATCTGCTGGCGCTTTTTGATCAAGCAAACTACCATGACGTCTTCTGATGCATAATGCTGCCACATTGCCATCTCATGACATACCTCACTATCGATAAACTAGACAAAAACATACCAATCCTGGGCACTAAAAACCCATTTCTGATCTCGCCATGAAACATGTCCATTGTATTCATTCTCGATGTTGTGTAGGTCCACGTAGAATCATTATTCTCATTCTTGATGATACCCATAGTAAGAAATGCATCAATGAGTAGTTACACGTTTTTGCTAGTGCAGAATGAGTTGGAATCTAAGCCCTACAACGCGTGTTCCATCGTGCGATATAGCGTGTCGTCACAATATTTAGCGGTTCCATCACGGTACGATGAATGCAAGCTAATTCGAGCACTTCCATTGCTCGATTGTTTTCACTTGAACCACTTATCTGATCATTTGGTAGTGTTTCATCACGCATTTGAATGTTACGGTCTGGAACACATCGCTGAGAGCTCACGCTAAAATTCGTGCATGAATAAATGCACCACTCTAGCGCCCCCCACAGTGGGAATAGACCTCATCAGGTGCCATATTCGAATTCTAGATACGTGCAAAACATGGTCAGAAACAATGTTGTCTGGGCCATTATTGCATGATATGACCTCGGCCGACTTCCTGCCTCTCATACGTTCAAACTCTTAACAAGCGGCAGTGGCCAAACTCTTTCCCCGCTCCTCACCATGTTTGTCCACATAGAACGAGCGACGATAGCACTTCTTATTAATGAAACACCTCCTTTTGGATTCCTTCCTCCCAAGTCACAAACTGTGTGTCACAACAAAAATCACGTTGGTGGTCACAATGAGTTGAACAGCTGTGATAGTACAAAAGGAATCACGCCGGTGAATCCCGCTCACAGATGAGGTCACAAAAATCGAGTGATTGTGTCCGCAACCCAACCATGATTGAAAACTGAATGAATTCTTGTTCATGTTGATGTGACTGACAGTTTAGACCAGAGACTGTAACATTCACAGAATACATCATAGTTGAAACTTCTCTTGCGCTCATGGTCTTTTCTGATCATACAATCAACATGTTGTAATCACACAACCACTAGACTTACAACTCAAGGTATCACAATTACAGGCCATTTGCACTTGTTAGGTTTCTCATAGTGACTACAACAATTCCGGTTGTCCTGACCATTGCAGGAGTCTCAGGTTTTGTTCATGGGCAAAGATTGTCTTATGATAGGCACCGTGTATGACACAACGGTCAGATAGATTGGTCTGTCAGTATTAATGTAGTTGCTGACTTTGACACACAATCGCCTTTTGATGAGTTAAGTTGATTGAACAGAACGGACTACCACTAAAAATAGTTCACAATGTCATAAACATGCTTCATACTATTAATTAATAATGATTCATACTTTGTCCTACTTCAATAAAAATTATATAAACGCAGTAAATCAAAAATCTGCGTGGTCGTGAGCGCACAACTCACAATTTTGTGCGATCAATGCTCATGAAAAATTGATGAGGCTGAGA
>JALLOX010000727.1:0-10046 GCA_036939695.1 Thalassiosira ordinaria | reverse complement strand
TCTCCACTCTTTTGTTCTGCTATTCCCCAGCATCAAAATCGGATCCTCAACTTCTTCTCAGTAGTTTTTGCCTTGAGTTGTTCCAAAAGATCCTCATGCGCTTTCTCCAGACTCGTATCCTGAAACTTTGTGCAGCACCACCCATCAGGAGATTTCAACCCCACACTAACAGTCTTGCCGGCATAGTACATTCTGGCTTCCCTCATCTCCTTGCCGCCCTCTGCGATCCAACGGTTTAACAAAATACCATCAAGTTTCTTCCCGAGGTAAATTAAATCGCGGGCTGAGAGACCGCTCGCGGGTCCGGCCAGTCCACCATAGATGTGCACTGTGCCCCCGGGAGGTAAGCAATCCATGAGATGACCGGTCATCTCTCCCGCTATAGCATCCACGGCAGACGTTGCCCCAAGTTCATCAATTTTTGCCTTTAATTCCGGCTTCCACGTATCTGGTTCTCCGGTGGTCACCACGACATGTTTCGCCCCGAGCTTTTCCAACAGTTCCTTTTGTTCCTGGCGTCTCACAACGTTGATGATTTCAATGCCCTTCGAGGGTGCCAATTTGACAAGCATCTGCCCCAACTGGGACGCCGCGGCCGTGTGCACAAACGCTTTAGTCGAGCCCGCCCGCTGCACAATGTCGATGATTGCGTAGGCCATGTAGGGATTGACATAGAACGAACAGCAGTCCTCAACAGGCACATCGTCTGGCATGGGAAAGACATGACTGTCAGCGATTGCTGTTACATATTCTGAGTAGGCGCCCTGCGTGCCAGCAAGTTCATCTCTCTCGAGGAATCCAACTTTGGTCCCTGGCTTTAGACTTAATGTTGAAATCCCTCCTCCCGAGGATACGACGATACCGGATCCCTCGTATCCGATTGGAGCAGGATACGACCTTTTGATTAACCAGCTCATGTAATCGGACGGATTGATGGGAGAAGCAACAACTTTAATCAAGACCTCACCCTCTTTAGGAGTGGGGACAGGGACGGTTTCAACTTCCACGGTAAGGTCTGCCACGGATTTGCGAGCGCCAGGGGAAGTCACCACGAGGCGCTTCATTTCCGTTGGGATTTCATCGGCCATGGTTGACATGAGACGATGTGAGCTAACAGCAGATGCTCTGAAAGATAAAGACGGTACGAAGGCGTTGGATGCAGTGACTGTCATGACAGCGACGACGGCGGTAAGGATAGAGCAAGCCATCGTGCTAAAGTTGAGATCACAAATCGTATGATTGCGAAGATCGTTCGTAAACTCTATGTGAGTGAGAGCGGGTGGTACTCACTCTGCTTTCCTGGAGCGAGACCACTTGCAATGACGGCCCTGAAGATACGAAAGAGAGATAGACAGAAAATGACTTGAGATGAAGATGTCACCAAAGAATCAACATTCTTTAATCAGAGGTGGGCGAATCAGAAACAGTCGCATAGAGGCAGATCCAACCGAAAAATCTCATGATTCTTCACTATGCGCAGCCATGNCGAATCAGAAACAGTCGCATAGAGGCAGATCCAACCGAAAAATCTCATGATTCTTCACTATGCGCAGCCATGTATGTCCGAACGTCCCTGCCAAGACAACTCCGCATACAGCTCCCAGAGAATCACTAACCTGGAGGCGATAAGGGGTGCAGCGCCCGTGAGACGACATGTCGAGCGGCTATACCGGCAATCATGGCAAGCGTTGTCCTATTAGGCCCGGGGCACTAACCTTGGATAGAAAGAAATAATGATAGGTACTTTCGCCGTCAGTGTTAGTGATGAGAGAGATCTTATCTTTGCAAGAAGAGATTGAATGAAGAGTACGATAGCATGCATGATGATGTGTTCTTGGACGGAGTTCTTGGGCTCCTTCTTGTTTGTTTGTGGTCCTCTCAAAAGATTCTGGAAATGTCCGCCAGTTTGTTTGTCCAAAAGATCCAAAGCCATTACATTCGTTCGTCTGGCCAGCACCAGCACCACCCAGAGGTCTGTCCTTCATCCGACCGCAACAGGAGACAGAGCTAGACAGACAGTAGACAGAGACAGTAACAGTAGCATCAGCAAGTAACTATCCCAAACCCAAAATACCATGGCCCAATCCAACGCCACCCAAACCTTCACCTGCGCCCTAACCGGCCAATCCCCCCTCACCGACGCCGTCGTCACTCCCTCGGGCTACGTCTGCTCGCGCAAGCTCCTCCTAACCAAGCTTGCCGAGAATGGTGGCGTCGATCCGTTCGATGCATCTGGAACGCGTCGTCTCGATGAATCCGCATTAGTCGAACTCCACTCTGGAGGTGCAGGATCTGCGGGGGCGGCCGCCCCGCCACGACCGCCAAAGGCAACCTCCCTTCCGTCCCTCCTTGGTATGCTTCAGAATGAATTTGACGCGGTATTGTTGGAATTGTACGATACTCGCAAGGCGTTGGAGGAAACGCGACGGGAGTTATCGAGCGCGTTGTATCAGAATGATGCTGCCGTGAGGGTTGTGGCGCGTGTGGTAAAGGAGAGGGATGAGGCACGTGGTAGGTTGGAGGAATTTTTGTCGGGGGATGCTGCTGCGATGGTGGCGCAGAGAGAGGCTGCTGCGGGTGCAGGGGGAGAGCCGCACAAGCGTGGCAGAGAAGAGGTGGGAGCCGCTGATGCCCCTGCCAAAAAGGCCAAAACTGACGAAGTAGAGGAAGAAGTCACCGATATTACCAAAATCCCTTCATCAGACCTAGCCGCCATGAACGCAACCTGGAAAATCTTAACCAAGGGACGTAAATCCATTGCCAAGCTAAAACGCACGCCGGAACAAACCTCGCAAAATGAAACTCTCCTTACCGAATTGGCGGGTGGGGAAGAAAAGAAGGTCAATTTGGGAAAGAGCAGTGCCAAGGCGGGAGTATTGTGCATGACTTCCATGAAATGTGGTGATGTCGAGTACATTGTTACAGGTGGGCATGATAAGACTGCTATTGTTTATAATGTGAACGAGGGGAAGATTGCTGCCACACTTTCGGGGGCTGGCGGAGATGTGACTGTAGTGCATGGAATGGCAGCAGGTGACAATACCTTGTTGGTTGCTACCGGAAGTGTGGATGGGTTTGTGAGGCTCTATTCGGTGCCAGTGAATGGAGATGCGGAGCCAGCTTTGCTAGGAAGCGCCGAGTTAAGCAAGGGTGCACCGATCAGCGTAACGGTCCACCCCTCCTCTACCGCCGAGGAGGCACGTGTCCTTGTTGGGTCATCAGAGGGTATGATTGAACTGTACAAGTGCAGTGGAGAGGAGCTGAAGCTTGTGACACGTTTGGAATCGGAGGAGGGTACCAAGTACTCGTCGGGGTGCATGCATCCAGATGGATTCATTTATATTGCAGGATCTGCGACAGGGGAATTGATTGTTTGGGATTTGAAGACTCAGGCTGTGGCGGGGACGTTGAAGGTGAGGTTACTATGACCATGACATATCATGTGTACCATTTTTGTAGCATTACATTTTTGGACTCTCGACCTTCACATTAGTCAACCCCTTCTCACTTTTGTGAATATGTGTCTATTCAATCTCTCACATGTACAGGGTCACGATGGAAACTGCATCGACTGCATCACCATCTCCGAAAACGGATACCACGTCGCCTCCTCCTCGCCCGCCTCCGATGTTCACATTTGGGATCTCCGTAAGCTCAAGCTCGCAGCTACCGTTGCCCCCGGTGACGATGTTGGCGGCGTCCACTCTGTGGCATTTGATCCTACTGCCACCTACCTCGCCTACGCGGGCGATGGGGCCACAAAAGTGTGTGTTGCCAAGGATTGGGAAAGGGTGGTATGTACGTTCACTCCCAAAAAGGGCGGGAAGAAGGGTAAGAAGAAAGAGGGAAGTGGGGGACTTGCATGGGGTGGGCAGGGCTTTGGTCTGAAGGAGGGAGAGGGTGGAAAGGTTTGGTTGGCCATGGGGTGTGATGGAGAGAGGCCGGTACGTTTCTGGGGAGTGGAGTGAAAAGGGAAAGTTGGGAGGCATCATGTGTAAAGGCAAATCCAACTTGAATGCAGCGAAGATCTTGACACCTCAGATGCGCATGAGATAGATTGTCATGTAATGATAGGCATGCTGATTTTCATCTTCTAGCTTTCCATGTTCATTCATAATATCTCGAATGAACATCGAATATGTTGCATTTCGGCCACCAACACATCTGTTTAAAAGAGATTGACTTGATAGGCTCCTTGTTTTAGATACCAGCTGAAGCTTCAGATTTAATATGCAGGCCTCACAAGAGTTTGTCCTTCAAGATGTGGGTTACTTACTTAATCAATAGTCCCTTTTGGGGCTTACAACTATTCTTTTGCTCAGGGATTCCATCAAATACACATTCACTTGGACCCAACAACTACCTACACACATGGTACTCTTTTCTCAGGGTCTCCAGCAGCTATACACAATCATTCATTGAGTTATGCCATACATATTATTCCTTGCCCAGACAAAGGTGAAGAAGAATACCTCTCAATCAGGGAAAGAAGAACGCCGTTGCAATGATACTTCCTTTGTTGCAAATAGGGCACCGTTTACTCTCTGCCAGGACTTTCTCACTGCATGACTGGCATACACATGCGTGGCCACAAGGAACGAATAGATGCGTACGAGGTTTATCAAAGCAAATGACACATGCCCCGAAACCAGAAGTCTTCGAGCTTGGTTGTTTCTCACTTGACCTTGTATCCACTTCAGTCTTGGTGCCTTCAAACACTGTCTGTTTGATCTCCATGCTGTTGATCTTCTGATCAAAAGAATGGGGCAAAAAATAACCATGTGCCAGCAAGTGTCTCTTAGCATCTTCAAAATCCTGCTCCCATTTCGGGTATGAAAGCTGCAACTGGTAGAGTTTCTGCAAGGCAGGATGCTCATGGAAATTTCCACAGTGAATCAGTTCAAGCAAGGTGCATTTCTCGAGCAAAACATCGAAGGTGTATTTGCAGTTGTGGCCTGTAGAACTTTCTGCCCGGACCTTCTCCATATCGCTCTCAAAGCCAGGGTAGGTCCAGTTGGTTTCTAGTATCTGGCATTTCACTGGATGCATCCAGCCGTAGTTTGATTCATGAGCCCTCTGCTTGCTCGAAAGGATATGGAGGAATGATTTATATGCATCGAAGACACCGCAATTGTAGTTCATAAAGCAAAAGTGCATTTTCTCTGCCTCCTTTACATCATCTTGCCACTTTGGATAGGTGAGTGCCAATGAATCAACGGCCACAAGTCTTGGGTGAGATCGGTCTCCATCAAACAGGCGTTGTTTTTCAGGAATAGAAAACATATGGTATCCAATTGAACGCCCACGCTTATGATCTTCAAATGCCTTCTCAACGTCATGTTCCCAACCTGGGTATGAAACGTCAAGAGTCTGCAAGAAACTTATGTTTTCATGGCTGTAGTCATGCAGAAAAATGGCTTGCTTCCGCCTCATAGATTCGACTTTCGTTTTGAAGCTACTACCAAAATCGCGGTCGCTCTCCTTATGCGTCATAAAAGCGCCTTCAAAGTCTGTTTCCCATCCATCATAGGTCAGAGTCAAAGCAAGGGCATCAAGCTCAACTAGTCGAGGATGAGATCTATCTCCATCGTTGATTCTCTGAGATTCTTGAACGTAAAACAGAAGGTCCCTAAATTCATATTTACTCCCTTTCAAGTGAGCTTTCTCCAACTTTTCCAAATCATCCTGGTGTCCTACATAGGTCAATTGGTCTCTCAATGCATCAACCAACTGCAAATTTTGGTGAGTCCTATCACCCAATGTGATCCAATCGTTGTTTGTTTCGGCCATTGTTCGTTTTATGGCACAATATCTCCTCTTGTTATGTGGTTGCCACTTAACTGCTTTACACGGCATTTATGAGCTTATCTTTTTACACGGCATTTATGAACTGAAAACGGGCTATCTGCCATCACTTTCCATCAAAAAAGGGCCGTTGAATTGCTGGTGGTGCGACTCATGGTATTGTATATCTGTCCAAAAATGTCGGTATAATAATTGGTGCCTACTTTACACAGCATACTATTTGGTATTTGCTTTTTAGCCATTGGATACTTCGTTGAGTGCTCCAATCTTCCAGAAGCATAGACATTCTGCCTGACCTTGCTCACACTGGGCCATCATCCTGAGACCCTCTCAAATTGAAACCTGTCGGCATAAGAGTCTTGTATGTACCAACTGTAGGTGTGCTTCCAGATGAGGGCTCCGGTGTCGAAGGAGATAATGTTGTCTGAAAATAATGAATATGAGCAATACTATTGTAAAAACAATATTGGACCAAAAAGTATTGCAACTTACTGGAAAAGGACTGGTGGGTGCTGGCGAAAGAGGAGTCGGAGAACTACTTGGAGCTGGCGTAATAGAAGGTTCGGTAGGATATGGAGTCGTAGGAGGGCGGGTCACAATATTTGTGGGCGCCAATGTCTTATTTGTACCAGCATTGACTGCAGTGGCGAATGCAACTAGAATGGTGAAGTAGGTTGTGAATTTCATCTTTTGATAGGAGGAAGGAGGGTTTGAGCACAGTTCAAGATATACAAAGATAGAATGGTTGATTTCTAAAATTATGAGATGATCAAGTGTTGTGATCCATGCATAAATGATGATGTGGTGTGTGGCAAATTTCAATTTGAGAGGTGCGGAGAGTGAAGGATACCTCAAATGAAATTGAAATCTCTCGCTCGGAGTAGTCATGCTTTCTTTGGTAGGGTACATTTAGACTTTCACCAATTACTATCCAATGAATAACTTGGCGAAATTCCTTAGTATGACTAAACATCGGAATATGTACATATCTTCGCTAACTAATGGTTCTTTGGCACAGATTCTGGCCTTGGTCTTGTGGAGGCTTCGGAGCTTTGAGTTTACAGCTTACTTTAGTGTAACCTGATAAGTCTCGACACTCCAACCTTACCAGGAAATATTGGCATCTTGTGGACTACAAGGGTGAGAGTAAAACAGCATTGATGTATTGTCTCATAAATCTTATCCTCCGACAGATTCCTGTCACAACTCAAGTCTATAATTCGACTTTTTTGTACTAAAAAATCACAGAAAGTACAACTCAATTAGAACCCACTGTGTTGCAAGCCAAATAATGTCATATAATTATAATAATATAGTTGTGAGCACATGCTACCTATCTCCAGAGCTGTGAAATATACCAATGGCAACGAATTTCTGAGTTCTTGGCTTGCTAGCCCACTGTCATGAGAGATTATGCAAACAGATACTTCGCTCCAATGACCACATCTTGACAATCCATTTACGCTTTGTTCCTTGGTGTTTCCCTGTTCTATCTCTGTTAGTACGTAGTGTGAACCTGACACATTTTGGGAAAACAATTGACAGGGCAGTTTTAGCTGGCTCCTGATCATAAATAGAGATGAATAGATTTGGCAAGCAAGTATTTGCTGGGTGAGGCCTGTATGAATAATGTTATTGGAACAGCTAGTGTGTGTTCACAATTTTTGAATGGGCACCTTTAACCTTCCACTATCAGGCGAAATTATTGTTCATATTCCAGGAAATGAAAATAAAGGGAATAGATGTAGCCTGAAAAAGCTGCCCCAGTTTAGTAGTATCATAAAAGAAGAACACCATGGTTACCAGGGGCAGTGAAGAAGAGATGTACGGGTAAAATTATCTTTTACATCGTCAAGAAAGAGCATTATTCTTTGGAATGTGATCATGTGTATTATCCTCTGAAATACCGCCTGACTTTGGTTGTACTACCCTTGGGCCTTCGGACGAGCAAAGTCAATAATCAGACCAATGCTTTCTGTTTTAGGGGCCAAGACTTTTCTAATAGGTATCACCCCATAGTCCCAGCCTTGTCAAAAATCCTGGCCGGGGATAGTATCTTTCAGAGGAGTTCAGAGGACCCCACGATAATGGATCTAATCTGAATAATACACTGCTTGCCTGAAGAGGAGTCGAAGAGGGACTAATACACACGTAGTACCACCTCATATTGATGGTGGTTTTGAACAGAAACTGTACAGTTTGAGTGCCACAAAAGTCACATGCCATGCTTGGAGGCTGACATGGGCCAACTAAAAAGGCAGAGAACTCTTGAGACGGTCTGTTTTTCTGCAGTCAGCATTATTACAACATGACACCATTCATACATGGACAATGCACCACAGACAGCAATATTTTTACTATGCAAGTAATAAATCTGTGAAACTTTCCCTTGACTCTCTACCGAAGAAATTCCTCACTGAAAAATTGAGGCTTCAATCTCCCAAGACTACTTTCACATTCCACCACAGAGCTATATTGTAAGATTCTGTGAGGTCCCACACAAGGATCACATAAATCAACCCCCCACATCACAGCTTAAAGCTCTGAAATCAAGCCACACTAACTTTGTTACGTCCTTGGGGTGTCACGAAGCTATTCTAGTCTGTACCTCGAATAATTGCCTCATCCTCCCCCCTACATTACGGCAGCGCCCATCATCCAGACCAACTTAGCAGTTACCTGCCTTCAGTTGCTGCACAGTCCTGTTCAACCTATGCTGCATCATGTTACACATGTCCACGTTACTCTTTCCAACCTTCGCATAAGGCATGGCCAAGACTGTCTTCACATCCTGTAGCGCAAACCTGTAACGTTCTACTCCCTCAAATGCCTGTGCTCTGCGCACTAGAGCCTTGACATTTTCAGGATCCACCTCAAGGACGGCCGTGCAGTCCTCAATGACACCGTCGAAGTTAGAAATTTGTTTGTAGCAGGCAGCTCGGTTGGAGTGGGCTTTCATAGCGAGGTCAGATTGGGACTCGCCACGGCGTTGGAGGCCATCAAGACATTTGGTGTAGTGGTCGACAGCAACTGAGAATTTATGGGAATGACCGGGGTAGGGTATCAGGCGAAAGACAAAAGATTGTGCAAGGTTAGTGAAAAAATCATACACAAAAAACATCCAAATGTTGGAAAATGGGAGGCACCAGCCTTCCTCTGACTAATGACGAGGTTTATGGGGCGATAGCATGTGTTCTACCGCTACCGCAAAAGGATTCAATTCCACAGCAGGATCCTCCCCCATACCTTCAATAAATAATGACAATAATTTACTCACCCTCAAACTGAGCATTCTTAAAGGCATCATCCCCCCTCTCCTTGTGAACCTCATCAGGACTCAGATTCGACCTCCTCTGAGCCTCCATGCGGTCGTACTTGGGCTTGATCCTTCCCATCATTCTCTCAATATCCGGATTCCCCGCATCCATCCGACTCGCCAACTCCAAGGTCTTGTAAGCCCCGGCAATATCGCCGTTGGCAGTCTGCTCCTCGCATTTGCGAATGTAGGCTGCCACGGTCTCCCCACGCTGAAGCTCGGTCAAATCCTTCTTCATGCGTTTGAGGTCATTGTTCGAGGAGTCAACGGCGAGTCCGGATTCAAGGGCCTTGATACAGCCCTCCAAATCGTTCTTGGCCTTGAGCGCCGTGGCGAGACGGAAGTAACCCTTGACGAAGGATTTGTCCGCCTTGATGCAGGAACGGGCGGCGTCCTCCATTTCGTCGTAGCCGGAGATCTTCTCGTAGCAGGCCGCCATGTTGGACCAGTAGGCGGGGACATTGGGATCGATGGCCGTGGCCTCCTTGTACTTGGCAATGGCGTTTTTGTAGTCGCCGCCCTTGAAATATTTGTTGCCCTCGGCTTTGAAGGCCTCTGCTCGGGGATGTCCTGGCATGGTTGGGTGGTATTACTGGAAATAAAGGGGGTAGGGGGCGACTCCAAAAGGCTTATCGAGATAGCGGCGGAAGAGTGGTAGTGGTAGGTAGCAACGGCGAACGAGGGGAGGTAGGAGGAGGAGACGGGAGCGAGCTCTTTGCTGGTCGGCTGGTCGTCGTGGTCGTGGCGGCCGCCATGGCATGGGATCCTCAACGGTCACAAAGTCGAATAAAGGAGAATATCGATATTCAACGTAGTTGTTATAAACCATGGACAGACTGTATGTTGACTGTGATAAATTATCATGGGGTAGATAAAATCGTAAAGAGTTGGATCTTCGAACTCATGTAGCGGGTGAAGACAGACG